>CAJNDS010000580.1:253663-256163 GCA_905221605.1 Symbiodinium natans | reverse complement strand
CTAAACCCTAAACCCTAAACCCTAAACCCTAAACCCTAAACCCTAACACCTAAACCCTAAACCGTATGCCCTAAATATCTCCCAGCCCTGAAGGGGCCGAACCTCACGCCGGTTTCAGCCCCGCGGTTATTGCGAAATTCTCCTTCCTTTCGTGGCGAAACCCAGATTTTACGGGGGTCCGAAGTTCAGGTATACATATTCATAACCCCATGGTTGTGCGTGGGCCTTTAGCTCTTCTTGGGCTCATTGAGGGTTCAGGGTTGAGGGTTTGGGATTGAGTTTGGGGTTTAGGGGTTAGGGTTTGGGGTTTAGGGTTTAGGTTTTGGGGTTTAGGGTTTGCGGTTTAGGGTTTGGGGTTGAGGGTTTGGGGTTGAGGGTTTGGGGCTTCAGGACGTGAACACGGAGGGAAGCACCACGCTGGCTGATGCTGAGGAAGAGGCGCAGGTTTAGGGTGTTACTGCTACCTGCCTAAGAATCCCCCACAAAAGAATCCGTATACAACCCTTATAAGGAAGTTATATGTATATGTATATATATCTATATATATATATGTATATTCACATGTACGTATATACAAGTAGACAGACAGATATATATATATATATATATATGTATATATATGGTTCCGTGTCCCGTGTCGGTCCCCCCCCCACCCCCCACCCCCCCCCCCCACCCCCCCCCCCCCCCCAATGGTATCCCGCCGCCCCCCCCCCCCCCCCGCCCCACCCCCCGTAAACCCTAAACCCTAAACCCTAAACCCTAAACCCTAAACCCTAAACCCTAAACCTTAAACCCCCAAAACCCTGAACCCTAAGCAAACCCTAATCCATAAATTCTAAACCCTAAACCCTAAACCCTCAACCCAAACCCCAACCACACCACCCCACAGGGGGCGGGGCGGGGACCCTAAACCCTAAACCCTAAACCCTAACCCTAAACCCTAAACCCTAAACCCTAAACCCTAAACCCTAAACCCTAAACCCTAAACCCTAAACCCTAAACCCTAAACCCTAAACCCTAAACCCTAAACCCTAAACCCTAAACTCACAGGGTCCAAACCACCCCCCCCGCAAACCCCCCCCTAGCTGAAAAATAAAGCATAAATAACCCTTAATAAGGCTTATTTGTGGAAGCAAAGTGCCTTATGTTCTGGCTATTTCCTGATGTTTTCTGGTGACGCAGGGCAAGCCCAACCCCCCGCCCAAAACCGCACGTAGCCTCTGTCGTGCTTATTTCGGGTGTATTTCGGGTTTACTTCAGTGTTATTTTGGCCTTATTTCGGCTTTGTTTGGGCCCAACACCCACCCAGAACCCCACGTAGCTTATTTCGGCCTTATTTCGGGTTTATTTCGGGCTTATTTCGGGCTTATTTCGAGCTTATTTCGGGTTTGTTTGGGAGCCTTGCACAGAATCCCACGTAGCCTCTGTCCGGCTTATTTCGGGCTTATTTCGGGCTGATTTCGGTGTTATTTTGGCCTTATTTCGGCATTAACCCCCGCCCACAACCGCACGTAGCCTCTGTCGGGCATGTTTCGGGTGTATTTCGGGCTTACTTTGGTGTTATTTTGCCCTTCTTTCGGCTCTGTTTGGGCCCAACCCCCGCCCAGAACCCCATGTAGCTTATTTCGGCCTTATTTCGGGTTTATTTCGGGCTTATTTCGCGCTTATTTCGGCTTTGTTTGGGCACAACCCCCGCCCAGAACCCCACGTAGCTTATTTCGGGCGTATTTCGGGTATATTTCGGTGTTGCTTCGTCCTTATTTTGGCTTTGTTTGGGCCCCCCGCCCAGAACCCCACGACCCCCGCCCAGAACCCCACCATGTAGCCTCTGTCGCTCAATAACTTTATTTTACCCTCTTTTCTCCGAAACAACATCCCGAAAAATAAGCCTTATTAAGCCCTATTTTCGTCTTATTTCTTCAAGCCCCTGCCTTGCAAAAATAAGCACTAATAAGGCTTATTAAGGCTTATTAAGGCTTATTAAGGCTTATTAGTGCTTATTTTTGCTGTCGCTCTTTATTTTGTCGTTATTTTCGGGCTGGGGGGGGTTTGGGAGGGGGGGGTCTTGGTTTCTGTGATAAACCCTAAACCCTAAACCCTAAACCCTAAACCCTAAACCCTAAACCCTAAACCCTAAACCCTACACCCTACACCCTAAACCCTAAACCCTAAACCCTAAACCCTAAACCCTAAACCCTAAACCCTAAACCCTAAACCCTAAACCCTAAACCCTAAACCCTAAACCCTAAACCCTAAACTCTAAACCCTAAACCCTAAACCCGCCCGCCACCCCACTTTTTTGTCTTTTGGGGTAGGCGGGTGCTGGTCGAGCGCTCAGTGAGACCCTGTGAGGGAGCCCCAAGCGGGCGACCCAGGCTGGCAAACCTCCAGGCAGGCACAGGCCCAGTCATGCTTTGGAGGCAAGGGGCCGTTTTGTTGGGGCAGGCAGGGCTCTGCTGGCTCTGGCCTTGGGTATGGGTCTGGCCCTGGTTCTGACTCT
>CAJNDS010000580.1:233663-251163 GCA_905221605.1 Symbiodinium natans | reverse complement strand
CAAGTGAAGGCTCAGCTTGTCAGCTGTTTAGACAAGCAACTTTGTAATTCAACATGATACTACATACAATTTCGATTTCGCCCTGGTCTTGAGGGTTTAGGGTTTAGGCTTTGGGGTTTAGAATTTTTGGTTGGGGTTTGGGGTTTGGGGTTGAGGGTTTGGGGGTTTAGGCTGAAGGGTTTGAATTATATAGGGCTTAGGGTTTGAGTTTTGGGGTTGTAGGTATATAGTGTTTAGGTTTGGGGTTCAGGGTTAGTTTTCATAGTTTGAACTGCACAGGGTTTAGGGTTTGGGGTTTAACTTTCGAGGGTAGGGGGTTGTTGAGGTCTCAGGGCTTAGGTTGTTGAACCCTAAACCCTAAACCCTGAACCCTAAACCCTAAACCCTAAACCCTACACCCTAAACCCTAAAAACCCTCAACCCCAAGCCCTAAGCCCTAATCCCTAAACCCTAAACCTAAACCCTAAACCCTAAACCCTAAACCCTAAACCCTAAACCCTAAGCCCTAAGCCCTAAGCCCTAAACCCTAAACCAACCCTCTTCACCCCTGAAGCCCCTGAAGACTGCGAGGCTCATCTGCTGGAGGCTCTCGAAGCAATTCTTGCCTGGGCCCCCGGCTTGTTAGTTTAGGGTTTAGGGTTAGGGTTTAGGGTTTAGGGTTTAGGGTTTAGGGTTTAGGGTTTAGGGTTTAGGGTTTCTGGGCTTAAGGGTTTGGAGGTTCAGGGTGCTCATTCACCCAATTACAACTACGTATAACCCAATGATACCCGTATTAGGGCACTTGAGGGCTCCCCCAAACCCTAAACCCTAGACCCTAAACCCTAAACCCTAAATCCTAAACGCTAAGCCCTAAACCCTAAACCCTAAACCCTAAGCCCTAAACCCTAAACCCTAAACCCTAAACCCTAACTTATGTTACAAGTACAGTTATAGTTGGTTAGTAAGTACCATGAACCTCCAGGTAGGGTTTGGGGTCCAGGGTTTAATCCGTACCATGAACCTCCAAGTAGGGTTTAGGGTTTAGGGTTTAGGGTTTAGGGTTAGGGTTTAGGGTTTAGGGTTTAGGGATTCGGGTTTGAGGTTTACTGATCAGGGAGTAGGGTTTCGGGTTTACGTGGTTGAGGGGCTTGATGGACATGATGGGCGCCGCTTTGGGAGCACGCATACCTCCTGCTTAGGAAGGGCCACCCCTAAACCCTAAACCCTAAACCTAAACCTCAAACCCTAAGCCCTAAACCCTAAACCCTCAATGTGGATGAAGCCACTTAAGAGGTTCAGGGTGTAGGATGTGCGCCCCGAAGGGGGCACACGTGGCAGTGAATTTCAATGGCTTGGCCAACCACTTTCTTTTTTTCTGAAGCAGGTGACAAAACGTAGTCGTTCAGCCCTTGTAAAGCCCTCGGGAAGCCTAGGCCACAAACCCAAAGCGACACTTGGGTCACTCGGGACGCGTGGCACACGTTCGTCACCCGGGATTCTTGGGCTCTTGGGGTCACTCGGAGCACTTGGGGGCCCTGGGAGCACTTTGGTTACCTAGGTTACTTGCGACACTTGCCTCACTTGGGTTGGGTCAGATATCAAGGGCCTCTGAGGGGCCTCCCAGTGGCCTCCCAAAGGTTACTTAGATCTGTGTCACACGGGTTGCTGGGACACTTGGGTCGCTCGGGGTCACGTGGGACACCTGGAACTCAGTTTGGGGCACAGGGTTTAGGGGCTCGCGGCGGCTTGCAGGGCCTCCAGGGGGCCCCGGCCGGAGCCCCAAAGACAAGTGGTGGGGTTGCGGCCGGGTGTAGGTTCAGAGAAACTCCACAAATAAATGTTCAACCTTCCTAGTAAGCCCCCAATCCTTGCACCCCGAATTCCCTCAACTCCCCCCCGGCCCAAACCCCAAACCCCCAAACCCCAAGCCCCAAACCCCCAACCCCAAGCCCCAAACTCCAAACCCCAAACCCCAAATCCGAAACCCTAAGCCCCAAACCCTAAACCCTGAACCCTGCTCTCGCCCAATTCCTCAAGCCGCTCGCAGTTGTCTATGAGACTCCCCGCCTGGAGACTGGTCTCGCCAATGCCTCAAACTTCCACCGGGTCGCATCTTCAGGGTGTAAGTCCTAGGTAGGATAAGGGGGACCCTTAAAAGGGAACTCCTTCTGAACCCTCTTCTGGCTCTCTTAAGCAGGGACCTTATTCAGAGGGTCTGTATTCCCAAGGGTCCCCCTAATCATATCCCCTAGTAAGAGGGTTTAGGGTTTTGAGTTTAGGAGCTAGTTTGCTTATCAGCTCTTGCGGTTCTTTTGTCCTGAATCTCTGAACATCCACGTGATGCTGCGACCCTAAACCCGAGTCCCTACACCCTCAACCATACACCCTAGTAAACCCTAAGCCCTGAGTGTCGAGCCATTGAGCTGATAAGCACTGAGCTGCTTGCAGGTGCAGGACTGCACTCAGCCGGGGCGTTTAGGGCTTAGAGTCAGGGTTGAGGGTTTAAATCCCTAATCCCTAAACCCTAAACCCTGAACCCTAAACCCTAAACCCTAAACCCTGAACCCTAAACCCTGAACCCTGAACCCTGAACCCTAAACCAAGCCACAAGTCGCAAACTCTACAGAGAGCTGCTGCTTACAGATATAATTGTGGAGACTCAATCAGCAGGAGCCCTCAGTCCCGAGATTGTAAGATTCTAGGGTTTAGGCCCCTGAACCCTAAACCCTAAACCCTAAACCCTAAACCCTAAACCCTAAACCCTAAACCCTAAACCCTAAACCCTAAACCCTAAACCCTAAACCCCAAACCCCAAACTCCAAACCCCAAACCCCAAACTCTAAGTCTAGGGGGGAAGGGTCCTGACAGCCAAGAGAGGTGAAGTCAGCTTGCACAGAGCCGTGTGGCGGTGGCAGGCACCAGATTGGGGTTTAGGGTTTAGGGTTTAGGGTTTAGTGTTTAGGGCTTAGGGCTCAGGGCTGCGGGCTTCGGGCTTAGGTCTGGTCTACCCCAGGGATATGCATTTACTTTAGTTGCCTGGCGTTCCTAAACCCTAAACATCCCTAAGCCCTGAACTCTAACTCTTGAACCCTATATTCTCATATAGACCCTCTTAAACCCTAAGCCCCAAACCCTAAACCCTAAGCCCAAAACCCGAAGCCCTAAACCCTAAACTGTAAACCCCAAACCCCAAACCCTAAAGCTGAGGCTTAGGGCTTAGCGCTTGGGGCTTAGGGCTAAGCGCTTGGGGCTTAGGGCTTAGGGTTTAGGGCTTGACTTTGGGGCTTAGGGCTTACGGCTTAGCGCTTGGGGCTTAGGACTTGGGGCTAGGGTTTAGGGCTTAGGGCTTAGGGCTTAGGGCTTAGGGCTCGGGTTTGGGGTTTAGGGTTCAGGGTTTGGGGTTTAGGGTTTCGGGTTCAGGGTTTATTGTTTAGGGTTTAGAGTTTAGGGTCTAGGGTGTAGGGCTTAGGGCTTAGCGTTTAGGGTTTAGTGTCTTGGGTCTAGGGTCTGGGGTTGGAGGATTTCTGGGCGGAAGCCCGGAACCCTGAAACCCTACCTACCGCAAGGGTGCACAGAGCCGGCTGTCAGGCGCATGGTGCTTATCCCGTCGGACAAGAAGGCGAGCGGTTTAGCGGGTTTCGGGGGTTCAGAGGGTTTACAGGGGTTTAGGGGGGGTTCAGGGGGGGGGGGGGGGGGGGGGGGGGTTTAGGGGGGTTCCGGGGTTGCCCCAATATCAGGAGTCCCAGTTTTTGGCCCTTGCAGGGTACAACCTTCGCGATCGGAGTTAGATTGCCTGAGGGGCCCTTCAGGTAGCAGACCCAGCGACGCCAGAACCCCTTAAGTTAAGAGCTCTTCCCTCAACCCTAAACCTTGGGATGCTCCCCCTTATACTAACTTACTAACAGTCCTTAATAGGGATTATAGTACTCCCTAATATAATGTCGATTCAGGACTGTTGGTCTGAGCGGGCACATCCCAACGTAAACCCTATATTTAGGGTTTAGAGGTTGAAGACCTGTAACCCCTCAATCCTTGCACCCTAAATACCCCCAAAAGCTCTGACACTTCAAAGCCCAAGCGCATCTTGCAAGCCCTAAACCCCAAACCCCAAACCCTACACCCTAAACCCTAAACCCTAAACCCTAAACCCTAAACCCTAAACCCTAAACCACAAATTTCAGGTGTCTGGGGGTGACTCGCAGAGCTGTTCGCTCGCTTTCGAGGAAGATTGCAATCAGCCCCCTGGCCTTGATCCGCCTGAAAGGGGGTTTAGGGTTTAGGGTTCAGGGTTCAGGGTTTAGGGTTTAGGGTTTAGGGTTTAGGGTTTAGGGTTTAGGGTGTAGAGTTTAGGAAGCCCGAAACCTTCAGGCAAAAACCCCAAACCCTGGTGCATTTTTCTTGTCATTATAATGTTCTTAGAATTTTGTTTACCAGCATTGCTAGGATTTTCTTTAGGATGTTCCCCATTATGCTAGCTGTCCTTAATAGGGATGATTAATAGGGGTACTATAATTTTATCAAGGACTGTTAGCATAAGGGGGAACATCCCAAATCATTCTTTCAAGGGACTAACAGAGAGACCTTTATAAGGGACCTTAGGGGTTCTTTGGGGCTTATTTAGGGGCTACTTAGCTACATAGGGACTATGGAAAGTATATGTGAGGGTTATATAGGGGAATAAAATTAAGGGTCCCTTCTAGGCTTATACCCCCTAAACCTTAAACCCTGAACCCTAAACCCTAAACCCTAAACCCTAAACCCCAAACCCTAAATCCTAAACCCTACTAACCCTGTGTTCCACCCGTCTGGCATCCGAGGTTCCCTTGCACCCCGCTGATGCTTCAGCCGGCGAACGGGTGGCAGTATCCCGTCGTCGGGCTCCGAGCCTTAAGCCCTAAAGCTCTGAGTTTCAGACTTGAGGTTTCTAGGCTTTAGGGTTTTAGGGTTTTAGGGATTTTAGGTTTTAGGGTCTTTTAGGGTTTTAGGGTTTTAGGTTTTTAGGGTTTTAGGGATTTAGGGCTTAGGGTTTTAGGCTGTTAGGGCCTTTAGGGCGTTTAGGGCCTCTAGGGCCTTTAGGGCAGTTAGGGCTTCTAGGATTTTGGAGCTTTCGGGCTTAGGGTTTGTGGGCTTTAGGGTTTTGGGCGTAGGGGTTTTGGGGTTATGGCTTCATCAGGATAGCCGGAATGGCCTTTGCACCGCCCTCAAACCTTATTCGCACAACTGCAACTACACGCACCCAGAACCCCGAATCCTGACCCACAATACCCGCCCTCCTTGAACCACAGTCTTAAACAATTACGCGCCCTAACCCTAAACTCTAAATCCTTAACCCTAAACCCTTAAGTTTTGTTGGGGTGGGGCGGCCTGGCCGGCGTTTAAGTTATTTCGGGTTTAGTTTAGGGTGTGGGGGTTTTAGGGTTTAGGGGTTTTGGGGTTTAGGGGTTTTAATTGCTTAGGGTTTCGGGCTTGCAGTTTAGAGGTTGAGGGGTTGGGGTTTATAGATTGCCCTGCAAGCCCTCTAAGCCGTACAAAGCCTAAGCCCTATTGACCATGCACCCCAACCCCTAGACCCTTTAGCCTTAAAGCCCTAGACAGACCCTAATGAAATAGGTTTTGAGAAGTATTGGAATGTTTTCAGACTGATGTTGGTATTGATCAATGAAATGGCTTGAATATTAATACTGATGATATTCATATATTGAGAATGTAAAAGAGCAATACTGTTGGTTCTGTTTGCGAATTCGTTTCAAGCTCTCTCTTACAATACTTCCCTCTAAATCCCATAAACCGCATAAACGCAAATGCCAGCTGTTTATCGTTGAGGGTTTTGCGCCAGAAAAGCGTGCTCCACAATTGCACAGCATTGATGCTATTCTAGTTATTCTAGTTCCGAACAGAAGCACCAACCCACCCTAAACCCTACTGTAAACACTAAACCCTAAACCACTGGAGGGAAAAAGCCCCGCAGGGTAAACGCAGCTTTGGTGGAGGCATCGAACGCAGCCTACACCTTGGACCCCATGGAGGGTTTAGGGTTTAGGGTTTAGGGTTTAGGGTTTAGGGTTTAGGGGTTAGGGTGGGAAAAGCACGCTGTAAACCCTGAGCTCTACACACCCCTAGTACCCCCTGCAGACCCTCTACACCCTATATGATACCAGTAACACCCCAAACCCCCAAACCATTAAGCACCTGAACGCGTTTAACCCTAAAGCAAAAATTAGGGCCCCTTTAAATACCCATTCTCAGGCGGGACCCTTTAAAGAAGGGATCCCAAGATAATGGGCCCCTAATTTAGGGAACTGCCCAATAGAACCCAAAACCCTAAAACCTTACACCCAGAACCCTTGGGCACAGGTACCTAACCCTAGCCCTCATACTTCACAACCCCAAAAACCCTAATACAGGGGCCTTGAAAGTTAGAATAGGGTTTTGGGGGATATCGTAGTACAATTATGTAGGGACCATAAGGGAATTTTGTTTTGGAAGTCATTTCCACCGCTATCTTAAAGCCTTCCCAAAAGGTGGGGAAGTGGTTCATGGTCGACGTGAGCTTCGTCGTCGAGGCGTGCATGGGTTTGTTCGGAAGTTTAGGGTTTGGGGGTTTGGGGTTTGGGGTTTAGGGTTTAGGGTTTAGGGAAGCCTGCTTGGGGGGGCAGATCACCCTGGCCCCAACACCCCCAATACCCTCGCTGCTCAGGAGCTGTCGGAGTCATTCACTTTCCGCGCTCCGCCCGACTTCCTCCTGGCTGCCACAGGCAACCTCGACAAGCACCCTACACCCAGCACCCAGAACCCTAAACCCTAAACCCTACACCTTGCACCCTAAACCCTACACCCTGCACCCTACATCCTCAACCCTAAACCCCAACCCCGCCCCTCCTCCACATTGAATGATTGTGGAGGGAGGGGGCCAACACCGCCATCACTCCCATCAATCCTACGCCTGAAGCCAGCAAAGATTACAAGGGGCGCTTATGGGGTGCAACTGGTTCGGAGGTGTCGGGGGCCACCAAATGGTTGTTGTTTCTTCTGGGGCTTGTCTCAGGGAAGTGTTGGGTTCTCTGAGGTGTTGGGCTTTGGGGTTGAGTTGTTTGCTATTTTTGCCAGGGTGGGCGGGGATGCGGTTTGGGGCTTAAAGTTCAAAACCCTAAAAACTAAAACCCCTGGACCCCCGAACCCGCTCGAACGTTAGGGCACGAGCATCCCAGACGCTGACCCCAAAACCTAAAGCCTAAACCCTAAACCCTAAACCCTAACCCCTAAACCCTAAGCCCTCAACCCTAAACCCTAAACCCTAAACCCTAAACCCCGCACTCTGGTGCCCTTCTTCCCTTTTTCCCTGGGCAAACTTCCCTCATCATTTCCCTCCTAATCAAAACACCGTGTACCCTTTACTCCTAGCCCGAAGGGTCCACGTACCCGCATGGTATATACTTGGGCCCTAAAGCTACTATATGGGAACCCCTTTAAGGCCCAACAATATACTACCTGGGTACATGGGTGGAAGATCCTAGCTCCACATTGGAACACAGCAAGAAAAATGGCCTTCCCCCCCACATCCGGAGGCAACTGAGGGAGGCGCAGAATGCACCCCTCCCCAGGGAGAAGGCGGCTCCCCCTCCAGCAGGGTTTAGGGTTTAGGGTTTAGGGTTTAGGGTTTAGGGTTTAGGGTTTAGGGTTTAGGGTTTAGGGGCAAAAAGGCTGCTGCTTCTGTGCCTAGCTCTTCCTCTTGGAGCCCGGAGCTGCGTGCATGGCCGCCACCCTCCTAAGTCCTACGCTCCGCTGTGAGGGACAGCCCACCTGGTTCTTAGAAGGAGGCGGCTCACCACGCTCCGGTCACACCCTAAGCTTCTTGGGGTTCAAGGTTCCCTAAAAGAGGAGCCGGCCCCCCCAAAAAGGGTGCCCTTATTACACTATGGTTCCTGGGCTACCAAGGGGGTAACTTTCCTAAAACGGCCAAAAGAGAGTACGGCTTGAGGTCAACCCTCAACCCTGTGGCTCAGGGCTTTCCGTTCAAGGTTCGGGTTTCGGGGTCTAGGACTTCGAGTTTCGGGGTTTTGGGTTTAGAGCCTGTAACAGGCTCAGGGCTCTTGTGAGGTTTCGAAATCAGACCCAAAACGCGGTGAGACCCTCAACCCTACACCCCTTCGTTTGGGCCTTCTTAGTTAGGGGTGGATAGCACAGGAGGCTTGCAGGCATACGGGTAGCAAGTAGCCCGGTGTATGTTACCTTGCCCGGGCGAGGCAGTAACAGCGAGTGTTTCCTGGTCGAGCATAGCCTTCCGAACTTGGCGCCTTGGGCTGATCCGAGACCCCGAAACCTTATGATCAAGGCTTCCTCATCCTAAGCCCTAAACCCTCTACTCGCTAATTTGCTTAAGAACGCCCCCGGCCCCCCCCACCCCCCTCCCCCCCAAATACAAATTAAGTGTTCTTCCGAACGCTTCCTTGCAAGAGTAACTCTCTGGATGATCGTCTTTACTTTTTGGGGTTTTTAAAGCAATTGCTAGGTCGGCCCCTGCGACTTTTTACGTGTTCGCTTTTGGGGCTTTTGTGAGGGTTGGGCCATCCTAGCGGAATAGCTGAGCCCGAAGCCCTGAACCCTGAACCCGAAACCCAGGACCCAGAGCAGGCCCTTATTCCCTTTCTTGGGGAGTTTCGGTTCCCTTATAAGCCCCTCTACACCAAAAACGGGCACCCTTTTTGTTCCTAGGTTGCTCTTGGGTCTAGAAAATCTAAGCTCGTTAAACCCTAAACCCTGAACCCTGAACCCTAACGCCGAAAGCCTAAAGCCCAAAGCCCTGAGCCCTGAACCTGAAACCTAAGCTCCCAATTCGCAATTGCAGGAGGGACTCCGAGAACCATTGCGAAGAAGGCGATTACCCTGAACCCTGAACCCTGAACCCTAAACCCTAAACCCTGAACCCTAAACACTAAACCCTAAATCCTAAACCCTAAACCTTTGCTAAGGAAAGCTGCACCATCTTCCCTGGACAGGCCACTGTGTCTAGGGTGGGTTTGACATGTAGAGGGCCTCCCTCCCTCCCTCCCTGCCCTCCCTGCCTCTCTCCCATAGCTAAGCTATGGTTCAGGGTTTTAGGGCTTAGAGTTAGGAGGATTTCCCTGTTGAGCCCCCAACCCTAAGCCCCCAAAGATCCCAACCCGAGAAGGAGAGCTTGTGTCTCGCGGTTGCGACTTACCGGTTTTTAGTCGGGAGTTAGGAGACTTAGGTATCATAACTCCTCAGAGGGGGAGATCAGGACCCTAAAAGGGGAGATAAGGCCCCTAGCCCTAATTCCTACTTCCCGACTAAGAACTGGCAAGCCTGGGGGCTTCTGCCTACAAACCTTATAGTCTTAAGGGATACTGTTTTCAATTATATATAATATATATATACATATATATATAATATTATGTTTTTGTACAATTTGTATTTTTGGGCACTTTACTTCCTGAGAAACAGCCAAAATTAGAATTTGTGCTGGAGTTCCAAGTTCAGTATAGTCGACCCTATAAAGCCCATAACACCTGCAAAGCCTATTTCAGTAGCCCTGCAAACCGAAGAAACCCCATAAATCCTGTAGTCCCTAATCCAGAAACCTCCAAATCTCCACAACCTCGGAAACTGCCGAGCCCACCGCGCCCTAAACACCGTCAAAATTTCGAGCGCTGCATCCCAAATAGTACAAGCAACGCCAACACAAGGGAAACATCCCTATACCCTAAACCCTAAACCCTTAACGCTAAACCCTTAACCCTTAACCCTGAACCCTAAACCCCAAACCCTAAACCCTAATTAAACCCTAAACCCTAAACCCTAAACCCTAAACCCTAAACCCTAAACCCTAGACCCTACCCTAAACCCTAAACCCTAAACCCTAAACCTAAACTAAACCTAAACCCTAAACCCCTAAACCCTAAACCCTAAACCCTAAACCCTAAACCCTAAACCCTAAACCCTAAACCCTAAACCCTAAACCCTAAACCCTAAACCCTAAACCCTAAACCCTAAACCCATGCCCAACTTAAGTCTTAGAGGGCTTTTCGGTTTAGAGGCTCTGGGCGTTTTGTGCTTTTGGCGTCTAAGGGCCTTGCGTGTTATTTTCTAAGGTTAGGGGGTTCAAGGGTTTAAGGTTTCGCCCCTCAGCCCTAAACCTTCAGCCCGAACCCTAAACTCTAAACCCTAAACCCCAAACCCTCATACGTGCGAAGGCCAGCGAACGCACCGGCCCCATCATGGCGCGGACCCCCATTTATATGAAGCAGGGTTTTTATTACTGTTATTGGTGAGTGTACATAAGGTTCCTTGTTATTACTGGTGAGTGTATGTATTGGGTGTCCTTTTGGGGATACAAGAAATATAAACCCTACTTCATATGGTTCTTAAGGGAGGGGGGTTCATGGGGGGGGGGGGGGTAGGTACCTAGGGAACCTTAGGGGGGGCTGAGGGAGCCTTAGGGAGCCTTGGCGGGGAGTATTGGGGCATCTTGGGTTAAATCCCCCCCCCCTCCCCCCCCTGAGCCTAAACGCTAAAACCTAAACCCTAAACCCTGAACCCTGAACCCTGAACCCTAAACCCGCAACCTTATACCCTAAACCCTAAACCCTCTCACCCACGGTGTTTAGGGTTTAGGGTTTGAGGCTTTCGGGTTTGGGGTTTAGGGTTCGGGGTTTGGTTTGGAGCCCCGGGAATCCTGCAACTTCATCACATCCTTGAAATGTGGAGAATCCACCCCTCCCAAACCCTAAACCCTAAACCCTAAACCCTAAACCCTAAACCCTAAACCCTAAACCCTAAACCCTAAACCCTAAACCCTAAACCCTAAACCTTAAACCCTAAACCCTAAACCCTAAACCCTAAACCCTAAGCCCTAAACCCTAAACCCCACTCCTAAGTTAAGCTTGCGTGGCCGTGTTCGGAGGGGCAGTTGGTGCAAACCGGAGCGGAGCCTGAACCCCAAACCTCCAACTTGGAAGCCCCTCAACTTAGTATGTAGAGTTAATTAGTAAGGTGGGTTTTCGGGATTTGTATAGCGTTTAGAGGACATACTAAGTAGACTTACGACCCTAAGCCCCAAGAACAGCCACAGCAAGAGATCAGGGTCTAGGGGCTCTTTGCCAAGCTAGACTTTTAGTAAAGTACACTCTAAATCCTAAACGCGAAGCCCTAAGCCCTAAGCCCTAAGCCCTAAGCCCTAAGCCCTAAGCCCTAAACCCTAAACCCTAAACCCGAAACCCTAAACCCTAAACCCTAAGCTCCTGCGACCTCCCAGGTCTTCAACTTCAGCAATCCTCTGGAGCCACAGAAGTAAGGGCCGCCCAGAGTCTGTGTTTTCAGAGGTTGAGGTTTAGAGTTTAGGGTTAGGGTTTCGGGTTTAGGGTTTAGGGTTTAGGGTTCAGAGATTGGGGCTTGGGGTTGAGGGGTTTAGAGATTGCGCTTTAGGGTTTTGGGTTTAGGCTTTAGGCTGTAGGGGTTTAGAGATGAGGGTTTAGGGGTTTAGGGGCTAGGATTTAGTGTTTGGGGTTTGGGGATCAGGGGAATTTCAGAGATTAGGGTTTAGGGGTCAGGGTTCAGGCTTTCAGGTCTCTAGCCCAAGGCTCCTTTGTTCGGAAGCAGGCCACATCGTGGCGAAGAACAGTTTGTTTCTAGTTGAAGGTCCATTCCTTGATAGGGCATTGGTCTCCTTGTGCGGGTGGCGGTGAATGTGAAAAGCACATGGGCCTAAAATTTCTAGGCCGTTTTTTTGCAGCCTTAACCGATAAACCGCAAAGCCTAACATGTAAGCCCTAAACCCTAAACACTAAACCCCAAAACGCAGCCGGAACTAGATTGTAGAGGGCCCCCCAGAAGGGCCCAAAAACTTGGATCCCCCCCCCCCTCTCCGCCCCGAAGCCCCAAGCCCCAAACCTTGTCCCTATACCTAACCCGCCAAAAAAACACAAAACATAACACACACACACACACACAAAAGAATCTTGAGCCCTGGGCGTAAAGGTCCACAGCAAAAAGCTTTTTGGGCTGACGGGCATACGCTTGGTTCGATCATCTCAGGGATTTCGGGCTGCCGGGCTTGCTGCCGAGTTCCTTCACCTGGAAGCGCGACTGGTACTACTTCCGCACATGGGTCCAGCACCCGAAGGCCCTGGGGTTGGAGGGGCTTTGGCGTTTAGGGTTTAGGGTTTAGGGTTTAGGGTTTAGGGTTTAGGGTTTAGGGTTTAGGGTTTAGGGTTTAGGGTTTAGGGTTCAGGGTGCAGGGTTCAGGGTTTAGGGGTTACGGTCTTAAGATGCAGAGCTTCAAGGTCTTTAGGGCTTATGAGCCTACAAAGGTGTTACGGTGACAGCTGGCGCAACGTAGGTCTGGGGTTCTGAACGTGGACCTTGCACCTGAACGAAACTCCCGAGACCTTACAACACGGCGAATCCACATATTTTACTCCAGGGTTTCCACGAGTTTTTAGGATTCACCGGACTGACAGAAATCATGGGGCATGGGGTTCACAGGGTTCATAGGATTTATGGGGTGTAGAGTCTGATAGAGTTGATAGGGTTTAAACCCTAAACCCTAAACCCTAAACCCCAAACCCCAAACCCTAAATTCTAAAACCTAAACCCTAAACCCTAAACCCTAAACCCTAAACCCTAAACCCTAAACCCTAAACCCTAAACCCTAAACCGTTTTAGGTTACGACATGTGGAGCAAATCACCCCCCCCCCCATGTATAGATTCAGGATGTAGGCTTTGTGGCGACCAAGTTACCCCATAAGTCCTAAACCTTAGGATAGTAAACGAGAAAGGGACACAAAATATTATATTCGCACGTTCATTATTATAATATGATTGTGGGCCCTTAACACTTCATTTAATATTATAATAGGACCCCCGCTATAATATACTTATAAGGGCATATTTAGGCTTTTATTACGTACTGCATTTATATTATAAGGAATGTAGTGAGTGCGTGAGCCACAAGATAATAAGAGCAGAGTGTGGGGGCCGTAACCATAAGCCCTGTCATGCAAAAGCTGGATTTATAAGTGAATTAGATAAAGATATGAACGGTCGAATACAGGATGATTTAAGAGCCTCCGGCTCAAGCCGCCGACCCCGCTGGAGCATAGTTGAGACCCGCTCGCATGGAAGAAGATCATCCCCACCTGCTCGACAGAGTTCTGTGAATCGTTTGGGGGGGGGTAGGGGGTAGCACCAGGACAAGCTCAAGCCAAAAAAGACAGGTGGGTGGGGGTGGGGGTGGGGGGGGGGGGGGGGGGGGGGGTGGGGGGGGGGGTGGGGGGGGTGCCCCCGGTTTTGGGGGGGTAAGGAGGGAAAGAGGGAGGTTTTCACCTCCTTTTCCCATCCAACACGCCGCCAGGGTCGGCGGATAAAGGAAGCCCTAAACCCTAAACCCTAAACCCTAAACCCTAAACCCTAAACCCTAAACCCTAAACCCTAAACCCTAAACCCTAAACCCTAAACCCTAAACCCTAAACCCTAAACCCTAAACCCTAAACCCTAAACCTAAACTCTAAGCCTAAACCCTAAACCTTAAATCCTAAACCCTAAACGGGGTACCGCACCTCACTGCTGCCTCTGCTGGCAGGAGTGCACTGGCGGCATCAAGGCCCAGCTGGGTTTGGGGGGCCTTTAGGCCTTGCAGGGTGATAGGGTTTTGAAGGGCAATTTTTAGGCCTGGGGTGAATAGAGCCCTCACCCGAAACCCGAAACCCGAAACCCTAAACCCTAAACCCTAAACCCTAAACCCTAAACCCGAAGCCCTAAGCCCTAAGCCCTAACCCTAAACCCTAAACCCTAAACCCTGAACCCTGAACTCTGACCCTAAACCCTAAACCCTAAACCCTAAACCGTAAACCCTAAACCCTAAACCCAGGGTCAGCACCAAGGTCACGATGGGGTTGCAGGGCTGAAGGTTCCGTGTTAAGGAGCTGCTTGCGCGGATTGATGGTGGAGCGCACTTTTGATGAGGCATTGGGAGTTTTGCGGTCTAGGGTTTAGGGTTTAGGGTTTAGGGTTCAGGGTTCAGGGTTTAGGGGTTAGGGTTCAGGGTTTAAGGTTCACTCTCGGAAGTAGCTGTGGGCCCCGCCTCCCGCTTCGGAGGCTGTAAGAAATGCCCCCGGCGCTGCTTTTCTCCAACCAGCCCAACGACCACCTGCTCCTCAACCCCCAACCTAAAGCCCTAATCCCTAGACCCTGTAACCCCTCAACCCATGCCCGAAACCCCCTAGACCCTATGGAAACCTTGTAAACCCATAAAACCCTTTAAACCCTAAAAACCCAATAAACCCTTTAAACCCTTTAAACGCTCTAAACCCTCTAAACCTGCGAACCCGAAAACGAACCCTTGTAATCTCTCTTGTAGGGATAAACCCTAGAACCCCCAGAACGCCCCATGAGCCCCATTAACTCCCAACCCCTAAACCCCTAAACCCCTAAACCCCAAACCCCCAAGCCCCAAACCCCAAACCCCAAACCCCAAACCCTAAACCCGAAACCCTAAACCCTAAACCCTAAACCCCAAACCCTAAACCCTAAACCCTAAACCCCCAAACCCTAAACCCTAAACCCTAAACCCCAAACCCTAAACCCTGAACCCTAAACCCCCCCCCCCCCAAGCCCCTCTCGCGAAGAACGGACGCTGCCTGGGTCAAGTCGGAGAGCGCCAGTGGGCCGGCAGCCCAGGGATAGTTGGGCTCAGAGGCTTAGGATTTAGGGTTTAGGGTTTAGGGTTTAGGGTTAGGGAGGGGTGGATTCTCCACATTTCAAGGGTGTGGATGAAGTTGCAGGATTCCAGGGCCTTCAAACCAAACCCCGAACCCTAAACCCCAAACCCGAAAGCCTCAAACCCTAAACCCCAAACACCGTGGGTGAGAGGGTTTAGGGTTTAGGGCTTAGGGTTTAGGGTTTAGGGTTTAGGTTTTATGGATGGTTCAGGGGTGACATGAGGACTCCCACAGGCCCCCCCCCAAAACACCTTGGCCTTCAAACCCGAAATCCTAAGCCCTAATTAAAACCCTAAACCCTAAACCCTAAACCCTAAACCCTAAACCCTAAACCCTAAACCCTAAACCCTAAACCCTAAACCCTAAACCCTAAGCCCTAAACCCTAAACCCTAAACCCTAAACCCCTCACCCTGCCTGTACTGAATCCCAAGCCCTAATCCCCAAATTGTCAACGCCCCAACGTGCTAGAACGCCCTAAACCCTAAGCAACCCTAAGCCCTAAACCCTAAACCCTACTCCCTACTCCCTAAACCCTACACCTAATTAAATCCCTACCAGGGGGGGGACTACTGTCTGGTTAGCCTTCATTTCTGTTGGGGTGCAGCCCTCAACCCTGAACCCTAAACCCTAAACCCCAAACCCCAAACCCCTAAACCCTAAACCCTAAACCCTAAACCCTTGGCACGGGGAGGGAGAGTGGGGGGAGACCCCAGCAAGGTCATGTCCATTCGCGACAGCCAGCCGGAGCCTCTCTGGGAGACCGTCAAAGGCCTGGCTTTTGTGTTTAAGACGTGGGGTTTAGGGTTTAAGGTTTAGGGTTTGGGGTTTAGGGCTTGGGGTTTGGAGTTTAGGGTTCAGGGTTTAGGGTTGAGGGTTTGGGGTTTAGGGTTCAGAGTTTAGGGTTTAGGGTTTAGGGTTCGTTTTATAGGGCTGTAGAGGGCTCAGGGTTTAAAGTTGCTACAAAGGCCAACAGAACCACCAACATCATCAGCTCAAAACCCTAAACCCCCCTAAACCAGAAACCCTAAACCCTGAACACTCATCGGTTTAGGGTTTAGGGTTGGGGGTTTGGGGGACTAGTCTCTTGGAGGAGTACGTGTGGGGATGCCGCAAGCGCCAGGTGTTGCGGAGGAAGGCTTCGGAGAGAAATGGGATTCTTGGTAGATTGCAGCACACGGTTTATGAAGTTCAGGGCTTTAGCTAAACCCCCTAAACCCCTAAACCCCTAAACCCCTAAACCCCTAAACCCCTAAACCCCTAAACCCCTAAACCCCTAAACCCCTAAACCCCCAAACCCCCCCCTAAAACCCTAAACCCCCCTAAACCCCAAACCCCAAACCCCCGAACCCCAAACCCCGAAAAAACCCCTAAACCCCTAAACCCCTAAACCCCTAAACCCCTAAACCCCTAAACCCCTAAACCCCCTAAACCCCTAAACCCCTAAACCCCTAAACCCCTAAACCACTAAACCACTAAACCCTAAACCCCTAAACCCTAAACCCCTAAACCCTAAACCCTACACCCGAAACCCCAGGGGGACACAACGCAACTACTTTCCCAAAAGGGTGTCCGGCTTTGTTCAGTCCAGGCGGCATCAAGTAGACCAGCCAGCTTTGAAGTCTCATTTAGGGTTTTTTTACGTTAAAAAACCCTGGGTTTAGGGTTTAGGGTTTAGGGTTTAGGGTTTAGGGTTTAGGGTTTAGGGTTTAGGGTTTAGGGTCTAGGGTAAAACGCCCTAAATGCAGCCAAGCAGCGATGGCATGAAGCTTTCAGCTCCTCTTGGGGGTATAGGCAGGCCTGTGGGTCTGAGGTTTAGGGTTTAGGGTTTAGGGTTTAGGGTTTAGGGTTTAGGGTTTAGGGATTCACCTTCACCTACATACCCACCACACACAAACCAACGTCCCCAACCCTTCCCCTCTTCCACCCAGAGATCTGTCAGGCTCTTACGAGATCTTTGCCAACGAGTCCGTTGCCAAGGAGGTCTTCGAAGCGAACGGCGTCGGCGACACAGCCTCAACCCTCAACCCCCCAAACTACTATTTGCTTAAGAACCCCAACTAAATAAAAAGAGAATAGTAATCCCTATATTACCCTTTTCAGGAAGAATGTTTTTTTTTTGGGTGCTTATGCATGTGGTAGCAAAGCTGTGACATCTGGTGCCCTGATCCTTAAAGCCTTGAACCGGCCAAGATCCCGTACAACTGTTTGCCAAGATGGGGGTCCCCTGTATGCCCCCTAGAATAGAATCTTCCCCTTGAGAAGGACCCCCCGACACCTGCGGGAAAGCCTAAGCCTGTTTAGGGAGTTCCTGGGGCACTTTTTGGACGACTACATGGTATTTACCCGAAATAAGTGTCCCCCCCGGAATATGCCCCCAAAAACTCCTCCGGTGTTTCAACAACAACAGTGCAGTGCAGTGCACTGCACTTATTTTCTTCTTCTAGTCCCGATTATTATCGGTAAAACCGAAACCCCAAACCTCTTGTCGAAAACCCAGCAAACCTGCTCTGAGATTACTGGGAAGCCAAGGCAGCCCTAGGCCCTACCCTTCTCCACCTCAAGTCTCCATGCTACCCTAAGCCCTAAGCCCTAAACCCTAAGCCCTACGCCCTAAGCCCTAAGAACGCTGTGCGCAGCCATGCGCGCACGCTAAACCCGAGCCCTAAACCCTAAACCCTAAACCCCGAAACCCCAAACCCGAAACCCGAAACCCCAAACCCCAAACCCTAAACCCTAAACCCCAAACCCCAAACCCTAAACCCCAAACCCTAAACCCTAAACCCC
>CAJNDS010000580.1:211163-231163 GCA_905221605.1 Symbiodinium natans | reverse complement strand
CTAAACCCTAAACCCTAAACCCTAAACCCTAAACCCTAAACCCTAAACCCCAAGCCCTTTACCGCCTCCCCAACCCTCTGGCGAAAACCTGAAAAGCCATGCCTCGCAAGCTGCCTTGGGTTTAGGGTTTAGGGTTTAGGGTTTAGGGTTTAGGGTTTAGGGTTTAGGGTTTAGGGTTTAGGGTTTAGGGTTTAGGGTTTAGGGTTTCGGGTTTGATGAAGTCGTTGTTTAGGATTTTTGGGTCGCAGGCTTCGGCAACAGGCCAAGTCCCTCAACCCTAAACCCTGCAACCCGAAAACCGTAAACCCTAACACCCAAACACCTTGAAACCCCAAACCCTATAACCCTATAAACCCCAAAACCCTAAAACCCCAAAACCCTATAAACCCCAAAACCCTAAAACCCCAAAACCCTAAACCCTGAACCCTAAATCTCGCTTCTCGCAGGCTGGAAAGCATCCCAAGGCCCTGACGAAGGAAGATTTGGACGCGCCTCGACGTTCAGGGTTTAAGGGTTTAAGGGTATAGTTAGGGTTCAAGGTTTAGGGTTTAGGGTTTAGGGTTCAGGGTTTGGGGTTTAGGGTTTAGGGTTTAGGGTTTAGGGTTTAGGGTTTAGGGTTTAGGGTCTAGGGTCCCGGACTCCCTCTCCCGCTTTGAAAAGACTGCCCAACACTGGCCCAAAACCCAAGAACCGATGCTAAGTCCTAAACCCTAAACCCTAAGCCCTAAGCCCTAAGCCCTAAACCCTAAACCCTAAACCCTAAACCCTAAACCCTAAACCCTAAAACCCTAAAACCCTTCACCCCGAAGCGCCCCATCGAGTCGAACAAGCCCAGGCGATGCGCGATGAGCTTGAGGAGCCACAAGACCTTCTAGGATGCCCAGCAGTGCCCTTATTCCCTTTTTGGGGGGTTTAGGTTCCCTTATAAACCTCTTTAATTATCTAAGTTCTAAAGATATGTGTTAGTCCACACAACAAAAGTAGGACGACGGCAAAACGACGGAGGGACGACGGTGGGACGACGGAGGGACGATGGTGGGACGACGGAGGGACGAGGGCAAGACGACGGAGGGACGACGGCAGGATGACGGGGGGACGACGGCAGGACGCCGGGGGGACGACGGGGGGACGACGGGGGGACGACGGGGGGACGACGGAGGGACGACGGGGGGACGACGGCTGTCGCGCCGTCGTCGAGCCGTCGTCGCGTCGTCGTCGCGCCGTCGTCGCGCCGTCGTCACGCCGTCATAAGGCCTAGTTTAAGCCCAAACTAGGCCTTATTTAGCCCAAACTAGGCCTGATTTCCCGTCATAAGGCCTAGTTTGAGCCCAAACTAGGCCTTATGACGGCGGGACGACGGCGGGACGACGGCGGGACGACGGCAGGACGACGGCGGGACGACGGCGGGACGACGGCGCGACGACGGCGCGACGACGGCGCGACGACGGCGCGACAGCCGTCGTCCCCCCGTCGTCAGCCCGTCGTCGCGCCATCGCACCCTGTCGTCGCGCCGTCGTCACACCGTCGTCGCCCCGTCGCCACCCCGTCGTCGCGCCGTCGTCATCCCATCGTCGCCCCGTCAAAGCCCTGACGTCTAGACCCCTCTAGCTGGACTAGAAACCATACCCCACATATCTCTAGAACTTAGATAACTCTTTAAGCAAAAAAGGCACCCTTTTTAAGCCTAGGTTACTGGGCAGCCTAGACATTGACTTGCTTGATTGTGGCGTGGGGTCCATCTGTAGAGTAGGTAACCTCTAACCTTTCTTGGGGGTTAGGGTTGAGGGTTTAGGGTTTAGGGTTGGGTTTAGGGTTTAGGGTATAGGGTTTAGGGTTTGGGCTTTGGGGTAACAGAATCACGTTCTAGTCCCAAAGGTTAGCCTTGAGTTCCCCTAGATACTGGACGACTAAGGCATCATCCTCAGAGGTTTTGGGTTGAGGACACATTGGGGTGTGGGGTTTCGTGGTTCAGGGTTGAAAAGGTTTCGGGGTTGAGGGGTTTAGGTTTTAGGGCCGCTTAGGGTTCAGGATGTGGGGCATTTAGGCGTTCAGAAGATTAAGGGTTTAGGCTTGAGGGGTTTAGGCTTTGGGGCTTTCGAGCATAGTTTTCAGAGGCTGAGCTCAGGGGTTGCCGCCCAGGCTACTAGCGATCCCGAACACTCCCTAACTTAACCACCCTATTTGAGGGGTCCCCCCTTTTCGTAAACCTTGAAATGGAGTCAGGGTTTGGGGTTTAGGGTTTAGGGTTGGGGGCTTAGGGGTGCAAATCACTTCTCACCAGGGCTTGTCACTTAGAAGCCATGAGTATGCTGCCGCGCTCTTTGCTGAAAGCCAACGCGCTGCTGACGATCAGTTTGGCAATAGGGGACCTATTTGCAAGAAGGGAACGGCGGCGTCTGGAAAACGCGCCTGCAAAGTACGCAAGACGACCTGACCGACAAGTCTGTCGAGCAAGGCTGAATGATTACGGCGACGGAGAAATTTAGCGGTCTAGGTTTGGGGTCCCCCTCCCATAGAGTCAGACAATTGGGGAATTAGGCTGCTTCGTACGAAGGAGATGTGCATGTTCCGATTGCCGAATCTTCGATGTCAAGAACCTGTTCGTATCTTTGAACCAGTAAACCCTAAACCCTAAACCCTAAACCCTAAACCCTAAACCCTAAAACCTAAACCCTAAACCCTAAACCCTAAGCCCTAAACCCTAAACCCTAAACCCTCCGCAAGATGAACCCTAAGTCCTCAACCCTCAACTCCACCCTTGGACCCTAAAGCCCCAAACCCTAAACCCTAAACCCTAAACCCTAAACCCTAAACCCTAAACCCTAAACCCTAAACCCTAAACCCTAAACCCTAACCCCTAAACCCTAAACCCCAAACCCTCAACCCTCAACCCTCAATCCCTAAGCCCCTAAACCAAACCCTAAGCCCCAAATCCCAAAGCCCCAAAACCCATGGCGCCTAAGCCCCTCCGTGTCCCCAAAGAGTCCAATATTGCTTAATTTATGGAATATTCCTTAAATCATATTCAGGACCCCTATATGATTTAAGGTATATTGCTTAATTAAGCAATGTTGGGCTCTTTGGGTCAGGAGCTCAAGCGGAAGTTCAACATGAAGGAGCCGGAGAGAGCCTTTATGGACGAGGAGCCGCCATGGAGGGTTTGGGAACTAGCCCTAAACCCTAAACCCTAAACCCTAAACCCTAAACCCTAAACCCTAAACCCTAAACCCTCAAGCCAAAAGCAAATGGAAGGTGTATAGGAGTAAATCAGCTTCGAAGTTTTGAGCCCCCCATCGAGGACAGTTCAGGGTTTAGGGTTTAGGGTTTCAGTGTTAACGTGCTTCTACTCCCCCTACGAGTGCCAAGGCGCTGCAGCCCCATAACCCTAAACCCTAAACCCTAAACCCTAAACCCTAAACCCTAAACCCTAAACCCTAAACCCTAAACCCTAAACCCTAAACCCTAAACCCTAAACCCTAAACCCTACAACCCTAAACCCTAAACCCTAAACCCTAAACCCTAAACCCTAAACCCTAAACCCTAAACCCTAAACCCTAAACCCTAAACCCTAAACCTAAACCCTAACCCTAACCCAAACCGAACCCTAAACCCCAAACCTAAACCCTAAACCCTAAACCTAAACCCTAAAACCCTAAACCCTAAACCCTAAACCCTAAACCCTAAACCCTAAACCCTAAACCCTAAACCCTAAACCCTAAACCCTAAACCCTAAACCCTAGACCCTAGACCCTAAACCCTAAACCCCAAACCCTATAAACCCTAAACCCTAAACCCCACACCCCGAACCCGTGCCCCGGGAATGCCAAGGCGGGCGAAGGCCTTCACCCCAAAAAGCTAAAAGGTTGAGCCCAAGCCTTAAACCCTCTAAGCATTGTGACTAAGTAGGTTTTTTTGCACTTGCCGAAGAACCCCCCCCAAGAAAGAAACAAAAAGTCATATTCTTCCTCATAAGGGTAGTATCTTGCATTTTTTGGGGGTTCTTGAGCAAGTAGTAGATTCAAACGACAAGGACATTCATTCATTGTCATGATTATTTGTTTTTGGAGTTTTTGGACAGACTCGAACAACCCTTAACTGTAAACCCTTACAGCCCCGAACCCTAAGCACGAAACCGTAAAACCCTTAAAGCCCCAAACCCTAAACACTAAACCCTAGAAGCCTTAAAACCACAAACCCCAAAAACTAAGCCCCAGTAAAACCCTTAAAAGCTACAAACCCTAAGCACTAAACTCTAGCTCCCTTAAAATCCCAAACCCTAGACATTACATCCTAGCTGCCTTAAAGCCCCAAACCCTAAACACTACACCCTAAAACTTTTAATCCCCTCGGACCGGGTCTCCAGACGCCCTCCGCAGGCGGGAGTCAAATGGCGTTTCGGTGGCCCGCCCAACTACACACTGGCGAACCTCCTGCTGCCTGGCGCGGTGAGCTTGGGTTCTTTGGGCTACACCCTAAACCCTAAACCCTAAACACTAAACCCTAAGGGTTCCGGGTTACAGTCATGGACTGGCACCCTAACTCACAAGCCTGAAGCCTTGAGCAGTTGGGGATAGGCTCAGGGCCCAGAAGTTTGAGTACTACTTGGGGGTTCAGGGTCTAGGGTCTGGGGTTTAGGGTTTGGGGTTTAGGGTTCAGGGGTACCTACCAACCAGCTATAACATGAACCTCCAAGTATCACCTCCTGTCTGAAACCCAGCTCGTACTGCACAAAAGCTCCTAAACTCCAAAAAATACTAAGCTCTTTTCGTTTCTTTCACTCAGTAGCCGAGGGAGGACACTTTTTTTACATGCCGGGCTACTTTCAATCTCCTGAACTGAACGTGTGCACTTTTTTGGGCCTTATGAACTCAGCAACCAAAGGGCAGTTCAGTTCCGAGGCTGTTTCTCATGGGGTCCCCTGCTACCCCCCTCTATACCACCCCACCCTAGGTTCCTAAACCCCAAACCCTCAACCCCCTAAACCCTAAACCCTAAACCCTAAACCCTAAACCCTAAACCCTAAACCCTAAACCCTAAACCCTAAACCCTAAACCCTAAACCCTAAACCCTAAACCCTAGACCCTGTATAGAGGGGGGGTAGTATAGAGGGGGGTAGTAGGGGAACCTATGAGCTTCTCACCTTTAAGGGCCTGGCGCAAGACGTTTGCGCGGGATCCAACAGCTAACCTCATCAGGTTGCACCCAAAGGGTTCAGGGTTTAGGGGGAACCCTCAACCCCAAACCCTAACCCCTAACCCCTACCCCCTAACTCCGAAACCCTAAACCCTAAACCCTAAACCCTAAACCATAAACCCTATGTCTGCCGAGGTTCCTCAAAGGCAAGACCAAGAATCACCCAGACGGATCGTTGGAGATGATCGTCGAGAATCTGGTGGGAGCCACCTTTTGGGCTTGAGGGCATTGGGGGTTTAGGGTTTAGGGTTTAGGGTTTAGGGTTTAGGGTTTAGGGTTTAGGGTTTAGGGTCTTTGTGATGCTTGACTGTAACTTTACATCTTTAGCCTTTTTGGGTTTATTGGGTTTCTTAATAAGGCAGCTAAAAGTTTAATTTTTGCTACCCTCCTAAGTGCAGCCAAGAGGTTTACGGCAAAGTTTAGGGTTTAGGGTTTAGGGCTTAGGGTTTAGGGTTTAGGGCTCAAGGTTTAGGGGGTAGGGTCTAGGGTTGAGTGTTTCGGGGTGAGGGTTTAGGGTTCAGGGTTGAGGGCCTGGGGTTAGGGGTTTAGGGTTTAGGGTTCGGGGATTCGGGGTTTAGGGGTTTCGGGCTTTAAGGGTTTTAGAGGTGTCAGGGTTTGGGTTGAGGGTTTGAGGCTTTCAGGGTTTCAGGGCTTAGTGTGTAGGATTTTCGGTTTAAGGGCTCCTCAAGTTGTCCCTGTGGGATTTCGGGTTCAGGGCTTAGGGTATAGGATTTTTCATTCTTATGATCATCGTCTCATGAACAATTTTTGTATTGCCAGTATCGAATGATCTCTGTTGCTCTTCTTCTCATCACCATGCTCTGTTGTCATCTTTTCGATCTGTTCATGACTCTGAATACCCTAAACCCTTTAAAGGGCCTTTTTATGACTCCGAATACTCTAAACCCTTTAAAGGGCCCTTTATGACTTTATGACTCTGAACACCCAAAACACTATAAAGGGCCCTTAGGTAGCGGGTACGTAAGCCATACTGAGGCCGATTGCAGACTTCTGGCGCCCGAAGCCTAACAACCCTAAGCCCTAAGCCCTAAGCCCTACGCCCTGAGCCCTAAACCCCAAACCCCAAACCCCAAACCCCAAACCCCAAACCCCAAACCCCAAACCCCAAACCCCAAACCCTAAACCCTAAAACCTAAACCCTAAACCCTAAACCCTAAACCCTAAACCCTAAACCCTAAACCCTAAACCCTAAACCCTAAACCCCCCCCCCCCCACCCTCCCTGAAAACGCCTCCAGTTACGTTTCTGTTCGTGCCAGGTGAAGACCTGGGAGATGGAGAGGTCCCACAAGCAATGAGCTGAGTGTTTCTTACGGGTTTTAGGGTTTAGGGCTCAGGGTTTAGGGTTTAGGGTTTAGGGTTTAGAGGGTTAGGGGTTTATATGTATATATATATATATATATATTTATATATTTATTAAAATTATATAAGAGGTCAGCCTTTTTTGGGCTAGGTTTTGTATGACTTTGGTATGTTACATAGAATTTCAAGGTGTTAGGGTTTTAGGGTTTAGGGATTTGGGGTTTGGGGCTCTAGGGTTTGTAGAGTTTTTGGGTATGGTTCCATGGTGTAAGGTTTAGGCTGTTAAGGTTTTGGTGTTTAGGGTTTAGTATGGGGGTTCTTCTAAAGAGGATAATGGTATTTCGGGGCTTTATTAGACAACTGAGTTTAGGGTTTGAGGTTTGGGGTTTGGAGGGTGTAGATATCGGTTCTGGATTGAGCTGGCTGCAGGCTTTTGTTTAGATGGTTTAGTTTATTTTGGGGGTGCTGGCAGGCATATGAACCCTATAGAAACAATCATGCATGTGTGTTTGCCTTTCCCTAAACCCTAAACCCTAAACCCTAAACCCTAAACCCTAAACCCTAAACCCTAAACCCTAAACCCTAAACCCTAAACCCTAAACCCTAAACCCTAAACCCTATTTGTTTTCTTTTGCACGCCCACATGTTGCATGCCGTAGGGTGGCTGCAACGTAGCTCACTGCAATGGTTTCGTAGCGTACTGCCAGGCAACGGAGCTACACCCTGAAACCCTAAACCCTAAAACCCTAAAACCCTAAAACCCTAAAACCCTAAAACCCTAAAACCCTAAAACCCCAAAGCCCTAAAACCCTAAACCCTAAAACCCTAAAACCCTAAAACCCTAAAACCCTAAAACCCTAAAACCCTAAAACCCTAAAACCCTAAGTCATGATGAGAGTCGAAACCCGAGCCTTCCTCCCCAAACCCTAAACCCTAAACCCTAGACCCTAAACCCTAAACCCTAAACCCTAAACCCTAAACCCTGAACCCTGAACCCTAAACCCTGAACCCCAAACCCTAAACCCTAAACCCTAAACCCCAAACCCTAAACCCTAAACCCTAAACCCCAGAAAGCTCCAAGGCTCGACCCAAACTCGCACCGCTCTGTCGACCCCAAGCGCTTCCACATCAGCGCAAATGGCGGGGGGGAGGGGGGAACTTGGGGGTTTAGGGTTTAGGGTTTATGGTTTAGGGTTGGGGTATAGGGTTTAGGGTTTAGGGTTTAGGGTTTAGGGTTTAGGGCGTGTTTGTTTTTTGTTTTTTGGAGGGGTCGAGGGAGGTTTACGCTTTTGGGGGGGTAGACTTAGGTTTTTGGGTTAGGTGGATTTACGGGCTTAGGGTTTTCAGGCTTCAGGGTCTTTAGGGGTCTTTAGGGGTTTAGGGATTGAGGGTTAGGATTAGGGGCCTGGGCCGTTTGGGGTGTTGGGGGTGGAGGATTGAGCATGGTTAGGGGCTGAGGGGATTTGGGGTTTAGGGTTTAGGGTTTAGGGTTTAGGGCTTTAGGTTTAGGGTTTAGGGTTTAGGGTTTAGGGTTTCGGGGTTTACGGTTGAGGGTTTAGGGTTTTGCTGCCCTGACGTTCAGATGCGAACACTTTCCGATGATCAACAGCACGCATCACACTACCATCGGACGGTATGGCGGAGCGGCCCCTTTGAGCCATGCCGCCGAAGGCACAGGCGCCAACACCTGTCAAAGTACTCTCGCCTTCGGAGCGTCAGTGTGTGGCGGTTCGACATCCTCAAACTGAAGCCTTCCAGCTCTCTACTCCCTGAAGGGGTTCCAGCCAGGACCAGGGGTCCAGTGCAGGGTGACCGGCCCTTCCTTTCCTCCAGTTGCTTAAACCGTAAACCCAAAACCCTAAGTCCTAAACCCTGAACTGCCTAAGGCAGCACAACCAACCCAAACGAGGGTTCCTGAACCAACACCCCCAAGCCCTAATCCATGGGGAAGGCCGACGCAAAAGTCGTGACCGTGTGACCTAAAACCCTAAACCCTAAACCCTAAACCCTAAACCCTAAACCCTAAACCCTAAACCCTAAACCCTAAACCCCACACCCCAAACCCTAAACCCTAAACCCTAAACCCTAAAACCCTCTCTGCCAACATAGACTCTTGGTCTACGTGGCATCGCGCCCATACCCGGAATCGACTTGCTGCAAAGGGCCAGGACACCCATAGGTTTAGGGTTTAGGGTTTAGGGTTTGGGGTTTGGGGTTTAGGGTTTAGGGTTTGGTATTTGGGATGTTTTGGCGTATGGTGCGCGAAGCCGCAAATCCAAACTGTTTGGGGCTTCTTTCGAAGTTCGGCGAGCTTTAGGACCTTCACCATTTAAAGGGGGGGGGGGTGGGGGTGGGGGGAAGGGGACCAACCCGGGGCCTACTGCAAGGCCTAAGCAACATCCAACTCTGCCCTCAAACCTGAACCCACCCTAAACCCTAAACTCTAAGCCCAGAAGCTTGGCTGTATTATTTGGGAGCGAGAAAAGTAAGATCCAGAAACCCCTACTAAACCTTAAACCCTAAACCCTCAACCCTAAACCCTAAGCCCTAAAACCTAAACCCTAGTATGGTGTCCTACCTCCAGGCCCTCGGAGGGGTCTAGGGTTTAGGGTTTAGGGTTTAGGGTTTAGGGTTTAGGGTTTAGGGTTTAGGGTCTGTAGGGGGGCCAACCCTTGAACCCGAAACCCTAACACGTGGCTAGGGGGATACAGGGCACCGAATTCCCTAAACCCTAAACCCTAAACCCTAAACCCTAAACCCTAAACCCTAAACCCTAAACCCTAAACCCTAAACCCTAAACCCTAGACCCTAAACCCTAAACCCTAAACCCCAAAAAAACCCAGCAAGAGCTTGCAGCCAAACGCCGCCACCGCGAGCCCTAAACCCTAAATTCCTAATCCCTAAGCCCTCAAAGACAAATTAAATTGAGGTTGTATGTGGTATCATTCTGAATCTCCCAAGGTTTTTTGTCTAAGCAGCTCACAAGCACAGCTAGTAAAGTCATCCAAAAGCGCCTGGTGGTATCATTCGGAATGTGCCAACTTATTGTGTCTAAACAGCTGACGAGCCGAGTTTGAGTAGATTATTCAAAAAGCGTTGGTTTATCCCGCAGCCCCACCCCCAGCCCCAGGCCCAGGTCAAGGAGCCCCCCACCCCCAACCCCAGCCCCACCGGCAAAAAAAGGTTTCGGTCAAAACTTTCGATTAAAAATGTTTCGTTCAAAACTTTTGGGACCCAGTCCCTAGGCAATTTCTATAAACCCTAATACCCTAAACCCTAAACCCTAAAAACCCTAAAACCCTAAACCTGAACCCTGAACCCAGCGACCCTTGTGGTCCCCGGATCCTTGGAAGCGTCACCAGGTGGGAAGAAGTTCAACAACGACGAAGCCAACAAGTGTGGGAACTACAACGTTTTGCTGCAGGTGGAAGGGTTGAGGGTGTAGGGTTCAAAGTTTAAAGTTTATTGGTTCAGGGGATTCGGGGTTTGGGGTTCGGGTGAGGTTTAGGGTTTAGGGTTTAGGGTTTAGGGTTTAGGTTTAGGGGTTTAGGGGATCAGGGGATTAAGGGGATCAGGGGACTAGGGGCTTCGGTTTCGGGTGAGGTGAGGTAGTGTGCGTCAGCCAGGTTGGCACGAGGAGGCAAGTAGTGAGGGAGTGAGTGAGAGCGAGACTTGGAGAGTCGGTGTGCGAAGGGACAGAGGGATGGGGGTTTAGGGTTTAGGGTTTAGGGTTTAGGGTTTAGGGTTTAGGGTTTAGGGCCTTAGGGTTTAGGGCCTTAGGGTTTAGGGCCTTAGGGTTTAGGGCCTTGGGGCCTTAAAAGCCTTAGGGTGAGCGCATGCCAGGGTTGCGACGCATCCCTCTACGACACGGACTGCAGCTGGGACAAGTCCCACGAGGCCCATCGGTGAGACTAGTTCTCTGGGTTTAGGGTTTAGGGTTTAGGGTTTAGGGTTTAGGGTTTAGGGTTTAGGGTTTAGGGTTTAGTGTCATGGCACGGAGCTGTCGCCCTAAACCCCTAAACCCCTAAAGCCCTAAAGCCCTAAACCCTAAACCCTAAACCCGAAACCCTAAACCCTAAACCCTAAACCCTAAACCCTAAACCCTAAACCCTAAACCCTAAACCCTAAACCCTAAACCCTACCCTAAACCCTAAACCCTAAACTCCTAAACCCTAAACCCTAAACCCTAGACCCGGAAGCTTAAACGTGACGGAGATGATTCAATTTCCGGTTCGACGTCCTGCTTCTCCAATTTGCGAAAAGCACTGAATATCCCGGTATACAATGTTGCATCAACTTAGTTTAGCAAATGATTTTGCTCAGTCATACCGTGATAGACAACTGATTTTCGGCTTGTCTTCTGAAAACCCCGACAGCTCACACACTGCCATAAACACACGTGCCGGACAACAGATGCCAGTTCGTGTCAAACCCGCATCATGTCGATCAGATTTTCGACATATGCGACCTTGGTTCAACAGTATTCGGTTTACATGTAAAACAGAGTAATCTGTTAACAAATGGTCTACAAAAGTATCAGCAACTGCCAGGACAGTTATTTGCCACGAAAGAGCAGCATCAAGAACGCGTCGGAAGACCCAAAACCTCAAACGATGGCATGGCCGTGGGACCATGCGCTGAAAGAAGAGTCCGTGGAGCTTTAGGTTTAGGTTTAGGGTTTAGGGTTTAGGGTTTAGGGCTTAGGGCTTAGGGCTTAGGACTTAGGGCTTAGGGCTTAGGGCTTATTATGGGGGGGGGGGGGGGCCTCATTATAGGTGCCAAGTTGCGAAGGGGCCCTCATCATTTTGGGATAGTTGAAGTTGCGACAGGAACCCATACCACCACCACAACCCCGCAAAACTCCCCGAACACCCTATGAGTCCCCAAGATCGCCAGCTCCTGAAGCATCATTTCATGGCTTCGGGGAAGTGACTTCGTTCTTTTCAAAAAACTAAACCAAACCCTAAAACCTGAAGCCCCCAAGTCCTACCAGGTCTTTCACCACGCCTTTGCGGCCTTTCCTTGGGAGGTGCCTCGGATGCTTCGGCGCTTGGCCTTTGCGTGCGCGGTTTCGGGCTTGGGGGGCTCAGGGCCTGAAAGCCTTAGAGGGTTTAGGGTTTAGGGTTTAGGGTCTAAGGTTTAGGGTTTAGGGTTTAGGGTTTAGGGTTTGGGGGTCAGACCTGGTTTTCCGGCTTAAAGGTCTTAGGTTTTAGTGCTTGGGTTGTTGGGGTTGTTAGGATTGTTGGGTTGTTAGCGTTTTTCGGGTTGTTAGTTAGGGTTATTAGTTAGGGTTTTTTGGGGGGTTGTTAGGGTTGTTTGGGGTTTAGGGTTGTTTGGGGTTTAGGGCTATGGATAACCCTTAACCTTCAATTCTTCGGGCATCAGGGCTTCGCAGTCTCTTGTTTAAAGGGCGCCCCTAACCCCTAAATCCTAAACCCTAAACCCTAAACCCTAAACCCTAAACCCTAAACCCTAAACCCTAAACCCTAAACCCTAAACCCTAAACCCTAAACCCTAAACCCTAAGCAAACCAAAGAGAGCACCCAAGGTACCTTTCCTAGCGGGTTTTCCTTCATGGCGTTCTGTCTTCAGCTTCTGTCATAAAGGGTCTCACGACCCTGGCGCGTGGATGGGATGTGCTGGGATTGGGCAGGCTAGGGGTCGGAAAGAAAGCTTGGGCTTAAAGTTTAGGGTTTGGGGTTGAGGGTTTAGGGTTTGGGGTTTAGGGTTTAGGGTTTAGGGTTTAGGGTTTAGGGTTTAGGGTTTAGGGTTTAGGGTTTAGGGTTTAGGCCTCAGTTCGGCTCTGGGCCTGTAAGATGTGAGGGAAACGCAGTACCCTGAGCCCAACTTTCAGGGATGCAGCTAAGAGATATCAGCGCACATCCCTAAACCCGATATAGCCTTAAACCCTGAGCTCCTAAACCCTAAATCCTAAACCCTGAAACCCTAAATCCCTAATTCAACCCCAACTCCCCAAATCCTTTAACCCTAAAACCTAAATCCCTGAACCCTAAATCCCTAAATCCTAAATCCCTAAACCCTAAATCCCCAAACTGAAAGCCTCAACCATAGGTATTGGAGTGCTTCTCGCCTCCTCCCCGCGTGTCCTTCTCGTGGCGCCACTGGGGCCGGGCCCCCGGAAAGCGGCCGTAGCAGGGCTTAGGGTTTAGGGTTTATGGTTTAGGGTTCAGTGGTTCAAAGGTTTAGCGTTATTCTTCTTGTTTTTACCGTTGGTTGTGGGCTGAAGGCTTGACTTCTAGGGTTTTAAGGCCCGAACCCCTAACCAAGCTGCTGCAATTCAAGCACTGGCGGCATCCTGGCTGGGGGAAGATAATCTAGTTGTAGGTTCTTGGGGGGTATTACAGTATAGTTATACACGGACCATAAGGGAATACTATTCGTAATTACTCCGACTCCTCCCGGAACCACATATCAGGCAATTAATAGGTATACTCAACAATGTTACAGAGTGGATTCTTTGTTCGAGATATCGCAAAATCACACATCATACTATTTTGATCCGGGCTTTAAACCGTAATCCAACACTTTACAAACCCCTACAAGCCTAGAAGCCCTACCAGCCACCGGCTCATACATCAAGCCTTATACAGCCCTCACAAACCCCAAAGGCCCCAACAGCCGAAACCTACAAGCCCTGCTGCCCCTATGAGCCCTAAAAAACCTAATCCCTGCACCCTTATCGCCAAGGCAACTTTACAGGCACGTATGAGGGACACCAGGCAGGGACCTCGGGGTTGAGAGATGTTTAAGGGGCTTGAGGTCTTTAGGTGTTTGAGGGCTTTTGGGGCGTTTCTGGGTCTTGGCTTCTAAGGGCTTTAGGGAGTTGGTTGGGTTTAGGGTTTAGGGTTTAGGGTTTAGGGCTTAGGGTTTAGGGTTTAGGGTTTAGGGTTTAGGGCTTAGGGTTTAGGGTTTAGGGTTTAGGGTCTAGGGTTTAGGGTTTAGGGTTCAGGGTTTAGGGTTTAGGGTTTAGAGTTTAGGGTTTAGGTTAAGGGTGGGTTTAGGGTTCAGGGTTTAGGGGTTCAGGGTTTAGGGGTTCAGGGTTTACGGTCTCAGAATTTAGGGGCTTCGGGTACTTCGTAGAGTGGGCCCTTCGGGTGCTTGCGTCCATGATTCGAGGGGTGACGAGTGAGTTGTTCCCTAAACCCTCAAAACCTCTCAAACCCCCCAACCCCCGCAAACCCCCAAAACCCGGGTTCGCGTGCTCTAGCCTATCCTAATCCCTAAACCTAAACACTAAACCCGAAACCCTAAATCCTAAACCCGAAACCCTAGACGGAGGGGATCGCTCCCCAGGAACCTCTTCGGTGTAATCGGAACGCCTGGTCGATGACCTTCAGTTGGTGCTTGGAGGGTGGCACGATGCTAAGAAGTCGGACATTGAAAGAGAAGTCAAAAACGTCTTCCACAGGCACCAGGCATCAGCGCTGCTGAGAGACATTCACATTCCCGTCGTCAGGGCTAGGTTCTGCCGGGTTGAACTCATTTACCCGGAAGGGGGGCTTGGCGCGAAGCGAGCACTGCAAAGCACGGTCATAGCCACTATGAAAAAAGATCTCGGGAATAGCACCATTCCGGAGCAGGAGGGGAACAGACTGTGGATCACCCGAAACAGGTCCCCAGCAGAGCCAAAATCCGAGCATGGTGACTATGCCGTGGCCAAAGTCGGGGCCCTGGCGTTGGATGCCGGGCCCTCCCGCACTGGTAAGGTTTAGGGTTTAGGGTTTAGGGTTTGGGGTTTAGGGTTTAGGGTTCAGGGTTCAGGGTTTGAGGTTTGGGTTTGGGGTTTGGGGTTTCGGGTTTAGGGTTTTTGAATTTAAGCCCCTGAACCCTGGAGCCCTGTATCCGAAAGCCGAAACTCCTGAACCCAAACCTGAAGGTCAAGATTGGCGAGGATAGAACCCCTGAACCCCCGAACCCTTGAACCCCTCAACCCTAAACCCTAAGTCCTAAACCCGAAACCCTAAACCCTAGAGCCCTCGAAGCCTTGAGCCCTTGAAGCCTTGAACCCCTAAACCCTAAACCCTGAACCCTAAACCCTGAACCCTGAACCCTAAACCCTAAACCCTAATCCCTAAACCCTAAACTCTAAACCCCCCAACTTCTTGGCCTTCGAACAGGGCAACGGAGAGCTTGTCGAAATGTATGGTTTCGCCGTGGCCGAGGCGGGAGCGCAGGTCCTGGGTTTGGTTTAGAGTGTAGGGTTTAGGGTTCAGGGTTCAGGGTTTAGGGTTTAGGGTGCCGGTTTGGGTTTAGGGTTTAGGGTTCAGGGAGTTTAGTTTAGATGTGAAGGTTGATGACAAGCTCCGCCTCATCGATGTGGACATTTACTACAAGGCGGACTCCTTCCTGCCGCTTGGACTGGGAGTTTAGGGTTTAGGGTTTAGGGTTTAGGGTTTAGGATGTATCTGTGTACGCGCGCGGGGAGTGCGCCGTTTCTTTTTGATTTAGGGGCGCGCTCCTTCGTACGCCTACTCGCGTAGCTGAGTAGCCCCACCCCGCCCCCCATCGAACTCTTCTTTCTGGGTTAGGCCCTAAGCCTAGACCCTAAACCCTAAACCCTAAGCCCTAAACCCTAAACCCTAAACTCTAAACCCTAAACCCTAAACCCTGAACCCTAAACTCTTAAACCCTAAACCGTGGGGGTTTCAGGAAGGTGCAGGGGTCGCAGGGAGGTCCCAGGTTAGTCCCAGAGGTTCGCAGAAGATCCAGATGGTCCGCCAGCTTTCGGTTTTGGGCTAAACCTTATTAGGGCTTGGGTCTTGTCATCCCACCCTAACTACAGCCGCCCGAGAAACCCTTGCTCAAGGGAGTCCCTGACCATTCCCCTGGCTTTGGGGTGCAGGGTGAAGGGTTTCGGCCTCAATTACAACCCCCCGCGTGCAGCCAGGCATCACAGCATGCATTTGGCAGTAGAATTGTCCTGGCATGTTCCTTCCACAAGCAAATCACCTGTCTAGCGAAGCCCACTGGATGTCGGCCGCGTGCCACCTCTCCAGTGTACTTGCTTCATCGCGCGGGTGAATGGCAGCACCCAAGTCGAGGGTGGCTATGGAACCCCTGGATGTTTTTTGGGTCTTTCCTTGTGATCTTGGTATCTAGTGGTGCAGGCCCATGATCGGGTGGAAAGCTGGGGGCTTCAGACTGTAGGACTATTGGTGCCCAGCGGCCCGTAGACTAAGAATCACCACAGTGAGCCCGAAACCCGGAACCCTAAACCCTAAACTCAAAGCCTAAACGGTCGTGTTTAGAGCGAGGTAGCGGGTTTAGGGTTTAGGTTTAGGGCTGCGCAGCCCTGATCTGTTTAGGGTTTCGCGTGGAGGCTAAGTCTCCCCTCAACCCTAAACCCTAGACCCTCAACCCTAAACCCTAAACCCTAAGTAGCTCACAGCCGAGGCAGGTGATGAAGGGTCTCAAGCCAGCTGACAAGCTCGCATGCGCGACGGACCCATTAGGGTTTGGGGTTCGGGGTTTAGGGTTTAGGGTTTAGGGTTTAGGGTTAGGGTTTAGGGTTTAGGGTTTAGGGTTTAGGGTTTAGGGTTTAGGGTTTAGGGTTTAGGGTTTAGGGTTTAGGGTTTAGGGTTTAGGTTTTAGGGTTTAGGGTTTAGGGTTTAGGGTTTAGGGGTTAGGGTTTAGGGTTTAGGACTTAGGGTTTAGGGTTTAGGGGTTTAGGGGTTTAGGGGTTTAGGGGTTTAGGGGTTTAGGGGCTTATAGTAGAGGGTTTTTGGGCCACCACACCGAAGCCCTACTCGTAAGCCCTATTCCCAAAATCCCTGTCTGTGCAAGCCTGAAACTCTGAACGAAGAAGCCTCGCCGCCGAAAACCTTCAGCCACCCACAGGGGTTAGGACTTGGGTTTAGGGATGTTTAGGCTTTAGAGTTTACGGTTTAGGGTTTAATGAGGGTTTAATTAGGGTTTAAGGTTGGGGTTTAGGGTTTAGGGTTTAGGGTTTGGGGTTTAGGGTTTAGAGGGCTAGGGCCAACGGTTCAGGGTACTGGGTGTAGGGCTTAGCGTGGAGTTTGACTTTGCCCCCAGAAGCCCAGGCCCTGATTTCTTAAACCCCGGCAGGTCCCCAAAACACCCCCCAAAATGCCGCCCCAAAACCCCCCAACCCCCCACAAAAAAAAGCAACAAACCCACAAGCCCCCCCAGACCCCCCCCAAAACCCCCAACCCTCCAAATCCTGAAGATAGATAATGAACCCTTCCTGAGACTTACTGGCTCTTGTCTTAGTAGTAGAGTAGGTCACCTCAGAATCCCCAAGGTTAACCTTCAGTTCCGCCAGGTACTGGACAACGAAGTTATTCGGAAACAAGGGAACCGGGTACCCTTTTGAACCCCTCAAAGGGTAGTACAGGGGGATATAAGGTACCTAAGTTCTTACTCGGAAATCGGGGGCATCGGGTGCCCTTGAGAGCAATCCTCAGAGGGTAGTACAGGGGCTGTAAGGTGCCTGACTCCTTCATCCCCTGCCTTAAAAATAACCCTCAACCCCAAACACTAGACCCTAAACCCTAAACCCCAAACCCCAAACCCCAAACCCTAAACCCTAAACCCTAAACCCTAAACCCTAAACCCTAAACCCTAAACCCTAAACCCTAAACCCTAAACCCTAAGCCCTAAACCCTAAACCCTAAACCCTAAACCCCAAACCCCACACCCCTTCCTTGCAGGACCTCGTTGGCCTTGGAGCACCTGCCAAGTGCCCTTTCATCGAGCATCTTGGCTTTACAGCCGCTCTAAGACTCACGTGAAGTTGAGGGTTTAGGGTTTAGGGTTTAGGGTTTAGGGTTTAGGGTTTAGGGTTTGGGGTTCAGGGTTCGGGGTTTAGGGTTTAGGGCAGGAGTGCCCAGGTAAATTGGGGGTTCTGATAGTAAGGAGTGTCGTATCTAGGGGGGATTTCTTGAGGTTCGCAAGACTCTAAGACCCTTGCACCCTAAAACCCTAAAACCCTAACACCCTAAAACCCTAAAACCCTAAAACCCTAAAGCCCTAAAACCCTAAAACCCTAAGACCCTAAGACCCTAAGATCCTAAAACCGTAACAAGGTGGGGGGGGGGGGGGTCGGGTTGTTCTCAAAGGGATGGACCATTGAAAGACGAGTTCGATCTGGCATCTGCCGTATGCTCCAAGGACCCTAAATCCCTAAATCCCTAAAACCCTAAAACCCTAAAGCCCTAAAGCCCTAAAACCCTAAACCCTAAAATCCTAAAACCCTAAAACCCTAAAACCCGAAAACCCTAAAACCCTAAAGCCCTAAAGCCCTAAAACCCGAAAACCCTAAACCCCAAAGCCCTAAAGCCCTTAAACCCTAAGACCATAGCAAGGTACCCAATTCCCGACTAGCCCCATAAGCCCCAGCCTAGGGTTGAGGGTTGAGGGTTTTCGGTTTAGGGTCTAGGGTTTAGGGTTTAGGGTTTGGGGTCTAGGGTTTAGGGTTTAGGGTTTAGGGTTTGGGGTTTGGGGTTTGGGGTTTGGGGTTTGGGGTTTCAGGCATCCGAGGGTTTCCGGCATCCATGTTGCAGCTCATGCGGGAAGTCAGAGCGGAAGCCCTAACTTTGCCGAGGTCTGAGACGTGGGGTTTAGGGAGGGCCTTGGGGGCTTAGACAAGGTAGGCCCCTTGGGGCGTTTTGTTTTTTTCTTTTCCCGTATTGGGCTCAAGAGGAACCCTAAGCCCCAAGCCCTAGGCCCTAAACCCTAAACCCTAATCCTTTTCAGTACCATCTTTTCAAAGGGTTTTAAGGGCCATCCTATATAGGGCTTGGGGTTTAGGGGTACCTTAATTTGGGTCCTTATTAAGAAGCGGAATCCTACTATTTAGGGATCTATCTTCGGGTTCCCCTAAACCCTAAACCCTAAACCCTAAACCCTAAACCCTAAACCCTAAACCCTAAACCCTAAACCCTAAACCCTAAACCCTAAACCCTAAACCCTAAAACCTTTTTCGCAAACCAGCCGAGGTCCACAAAGTTCATTACCCAGATCCTGTCACCAAAGCGAAGCGTGGAAAAGCTGTGAGAGGCATTTTTTCAAGAAGCAGAGCTGCCCAACTCACATAGGTGTGGTTTAGGGTTTAGGGTTTAGGGTTTAGGGTTTAGGGTTTAGGGTTTAGGGTTTAGGGTTTAGGGATCGGGCATGGGGTTCAGGCAAATTTGGTGTGCAAGGTTCCCTTTTTTGGCACTTAGAGATACTTTTTTCTTTTTCGGAGTTTGAGTTTCGCCTTTCCATGTTATTTCCCTTTCTGGATTTAAGAGATGAATTCGGGTTTAGGGTTTACGGTCAGGAGGTGCACTCAGCAGCATCCTTATTCCCCTTGTTTGGGGTGAGGTTTCCTCATAAACCGAATGTTGAGGGCACCCGTGTTTCAAGGGATTAAGACTCCCATCCTAAGGTTGTGCCCTTAAAGGTTCTCCTTAACATACTCCTAATATAGCCCTTATACTACCGTAAGGATGTTCAGAAAGGTTTCCCTTCAACAACTGAGCAGACAGCCGACAGTTAGAGGCCCATGGTACTTACTAACCACTTATAAGAACTGTTTGGGTTTAGGTAGGGTTTAGGGTTTAGGGTTTAGGGTTTAGGGTTTAGGGTTTAGGGTTTAGGGTTTAGGGTTTAGGGTTTAGGGTTTAGGGTTTAGGGTTTAGGGTTTAGGGTTTAGGGTTTAGGGTTTAGGGTTTAGGGTTAGGGTTTAGGTACTTATAACTCATTTATGGGCCCCTCAAGTGCCCTAATGTGGTTATAATCGGGTTATAAGCTGAATAAGTACACGTTACACTTTTTGGGATACTATACCCCCCTATAGAACTGAAAGTGTGCACATTTTTGGGGGGCTTATGAACTCAGCAACTAAGGAGGTACAACCCCTAGATAGTTACTATCGAGTTGCTGGGTGGCTAGGGGATTGAGGTTTGGGGTCCGAAGGTTGTCGATAAGTAGCCCAGTAGGTAAACTCCAAACTCTCTGGGTACATGAAACCCTAAACCTCAAACCCTAGACCATTCAACCACGTTTTGGCTAGGGTGGGGTTTCGGGTTTCGGGTTTAGGGCTAGGGTTTAGGGCTTAGTGTTTAGGGTTTACCCTAAACCCTTGTTCTTCCTACGACGTTTTGGTTTCTGGCGAGGTGCTTCTTGAGTGCTGTCACTTTGTTGAGCCTGCTTGCCGAACGACAGGCGGGCGAAAACAGCAAGGAGCAGCTTCCAGCCGAGTTTCGAGCAGTTCTAGGGTGCCTGGGAGGCTTAGGGCTTAGAGCTTAGGGGCTTGTAGGGTTTAGGGTTTAGGGTTTAGGGTTTAGGGTTTAGGGTTTAGGGTTTAGGGTTTAGGGTTTAGGGTTTAGGGTCTAGGGTTTCAAAGAAGCGCGGCTTAAAGCCTGGCGTTTCGGGTCTGTGGGGAATTTTAGGGCTTGTAGGGTCTATAAGGTCTACAGGGGTTGACAGGGTTTATAGGGCATATGGGTTTTTCCCTAGGGTT
>CAJNDS010000580.1:203663-206163 GCA_905221605.1 Symbiodinium natans | reverse complement strand
TGCTGTCCAGCCCAGTTGTGTACAGGGCAAAGCGCTTCTCATACTAGTGCAAGGACTACAACCCAAGATCATCAATGCCCATTTATGTTGAACAGAATTCAAAACAGACTCAAAACCAGAAGCTAAAACCAAAAAAGGGGCTCGATACGTGATAATGGACTCAATGCGGGACGGAACCTCGTCTGCAATGACCGGGAGAGGAACACCGGCGCAAGAAGCTGCAGCACAGAATTCCGAAAGAGCGCTGTTTGCGTGGGCAACCACTGCCTGTAGCATGGGCTCCATGGTGAGTTGGTCATCCAGAAGGAATCCCAAGCAGCTATGTGCCGAAGAAACATCACAACCCACTACGTCAAAGGAAGGCGGCGGGCTGCCGTACATTGCCATGACTGTAGTCTTGCCAGGTTTGCGATTTATCCTGCTTCCGGATGACGTTGCAAACGTCTCAACTGCTGAGGTCTGGTTATCTCCGATGACTGCGGCAAGAGCCCCCACACTAGGACACGGCATCGTGGTGTCATCAATATACTGTATAGGCCCTAAGGGAAAATGGCCTAAACAGTCAAGAACCAAAATACTTTCAGCTAGTTTAGGGAACCGAGACAACTGGGAAACTGTTACCTGAAGGCTTGAAGCCCAAGGAGGGGAGTCATTCACATAGCAGTCCTTGATGGCGCTGACTGCTTGTCCCCAAACATCGGCGGATGAGGGCTGAGCGTCCAAGTACACGGCAGGAGAAACTGAATCGGCTTGCAGCAGTGCTTGATGCGCGAAAGGCGGCAACAGAGCGCAGGTGCCTTGTGGGACGGCCTTCTCCAAGGCTTCAGTGAGGTTAGCTGCAAAGGCATTAAACAAGAAAGAAGAAAACCGACGCCCCTGGGCTGTGCCTTGTCCAAGTGAAAAAACAGCAGATAAATACCCATGCAAACAAACCACTTGCATATCCATGTGTAAGATATCATCCATTAGAAGCCAGCAGCAACCGGCGACCCCAGCCCTGGAGATATTGTGTAACATTGTAGGGATGTCAGCCAAGTCGAAGGCTGCTTGCAAATCTGCGATTGCCAAATACGTTGGTGCCCCCTGTGCTCTACGTAACTGGCATAAAAGAAGCACCGCTAACGTAGCCGACGCAGGATCACTGCGGCCACCCAACTGTCCAGGTCCACAGAAGGATTCAATGGCAGATTTGTTAATACGAACCCAAACCGCATCTAAAACCTGCGCCATGTCAGAACCAAATGAAATAGGTCGTGAATTGTCCAGGCGGCGAACTGTAGCTGGTCCAGATTTGCGAATGGGACAAATTTGTCGTAGGGACCAAAAGGAAGAAGTAAGACCCAACCAAAAAGCAAGATTAACTAACAAACCTGTAAGGGTCCTCCCTTGTGGGCATGCGGCTTTGAGAGCTGCAGCAGTTCCACGCAACCATCGCTTCGAAGACGTTAGGGAGTCTAGGATTTCATTTATGAGCTCGTTAGGCACAGAAACCGAGGCCTGCATTCGCTGCAGGTCTGTCCCATCCATCTCTGAAAAACCACCTTGAGCACGAATTTTTGAAATAGCTACGAGAGCGCGACGCGAATCGGGCGCTGCGTTTGCGTCACGCGAGCCCACCTTATCCTGCAGATCACGCATGACCACTGAGGCCATTTCGTGGGCTTTTAAGGGCAAGCCTGTGTCAGGAGAAATCAACATAACAGTTGCATTCAAGGTGGCAGAAACAGTTTTTGAGATCCACTGCTTAGCCTGATTCGGATCGGATTCCCTCAGCTTAAGGAAAAGATGGGTGGCCTTCTGTTGTTCATACCAGGACCGTTGGGACACAGCGCGTTTAAAATCATCATATGACTCAAAGAGGTCAGGTCGTACTGGCAGTTGCGACAGAGAGACCTGATGCTTGGGCCTGACAACAATAACTGCAGCTGCACAGTGTCCTGCCAAAACATACAAGAAGTCCCTAATCCAAGCTGCTGCGTCAATGATGTTCCGACGGAGTGCCTTCGACGCAGTGCCTCCTAATTGGCTGGGGCGTATAGTTTGATCCTGAAGAATATCATGAATGGCTGAACTTAGCGTGGCCAGTTCAGACTTGACGGAGCCAAGGGCATCATCCCACACTGCTTCTGTGCTCCACATCACACGGCCCAAATGACTGTTGTAGTTGAGCTCGAGTTGAAAAGAAGAAAAATCCACAAAAATAGGAAAATGGTCTGATTCACCTATACGTTGCTGCCCTGTATAGCATGAAAAGTGCAGATTAGAAGTCGCGAGAACGACATCAATTGCCGATCCAGAGCAGTGCGTCGGCATGCCATCATTGCGGACACTGAAACCTGCCTGCGAACACGCTTGCTGAATTCTGCGATCAGCAGGACGCTGTCTACAATGTAAACATGTGCACTGGCTGTCGTGTGCCAAAAGCCCACTGAAGTGCACGTTCCCATCACCAAGAAGTGCAATTCTGGCGTCATCACTTTGACGGCGCAGTTCAGATGCA
>CAJNDS010000580.1:196163-198663 GCA_905221605.1 Symbiodinium natans | reverse complement strand
GGGTGTTAGGGGTGTAGGGGTGCAGGGGTGTGGTTCTTAGGGGTTTAGGGTTTCTTTGGGTCTAGGGGTTTAGGGATTAGGGATACAGAGATCTTGTGGTCCAGGACCTGGGTAGATCTCAGAAATGTCGCGGACAGGGGGGGGGGAGAAACCGAAGCGACGAGGGCACACGAAGTGTGCGCCGTCGTGGCGGGGCGGTTGACCCTAAACCCGAACACCCCAAGCCCTACACCCTAAACTCTAAACCCCATCAAGATACTCGTACATATTTACAGTCGGGCGTTTTTTTGTTTCCCAACTGTATAGACAACTCTTTTGGGGGGATATCAACTTTCCTACAGTGCAACACTCTCCCCTACCGCTGAAATCAGGCTAGGACCCACAGTAGGCCCTTATTCCCTTTTTGTTAGCGTTTAGGTTCCCTTGAAGGCCTTTTAAACCCAAAAGGACACCCTTTTTGTTCCCAGGCTTCTCTTGGGTCTAGCCCTAAACCCTGAATCCTAAACCCTAAACCCTAGACCCTAAACCCTAAACCCTAGACCCTAAACCCTAAAGCCTAAACCATAAACCCTAAACCCTAAATCATTTTTGTTCCCAGTCTACTCTTGGGTCTAGCAGGGTGCGTTTGTAAGCCCGGATGGAACCCAGTTGCCATGGCCCGGGCCCTGAGCCCTAAACCCTAAACCCTAAACCCTAAACTCTGAAGAGCAACCCCCCTGCCAGGTTGTAAATCGCTGCTTATGCCTTGCATCACATTGTTTCGGGATGCGACGGCAGAGAAGGTTGTTGTCCCAAAGGAGGAGCGAGCCAATTCAGGGAGTCGCCACTCCCTGTGCAGCAGTTTCGTTAGCAGCTGTTTCATCCACTTAAATATAGGAGCCTCAATAACTATACATATTATTATATATATATATATAGTTATATATATATATATATATATTTATTTTTTTTTGGGGGGGGGGGGGGGGGCAGGGCATTTTGGTATAATTGCACAGGGGCCATAAGGGAATCCTATTAGTGACTATTCTGACTCCGATATTATGTAGGTTATGACCTAGAGCTCCAGGATTCAGTTGCTCAGGGTTCTACTTAGTAGCACCTAGAAGCCTCCAAAATAAGGCCCGTAACCCACCTTCCTAACCCTACCTACTAAGTCAAAAGGGCTTCCAAGTAGCGTGGAGGTTGGGGTTTCAGGGGCTATGGGTTTAGACTGGGGGACCCTAGGCCCTAAACCCTAATTCTAAATCCTAAACCCTGAACCCTGAACCCTAAACCCTAAACCCAGTTTCGGCTGGAGCGGCTTGCCTCTCTACCCGACTCCGAGCAAAAATCAAGCTAGGGTTTTAGGGTTTGAATGTTTGAGGGCATTAGGGTTCAGGGTTCAGGGCTTTTACGGCTTGAAGGTTTGAGGGCTTTAGGTCCCCCTTATACTAACAGTCCTTTATAGGGATTATAGTACGTACCCCTGTTAATCCTGTTGAGGATTGTTAGGGGTTTTGTTTGTGCTTGAGGGCTTTCAGGGTTTTTAGGCTATACGCGCCGACAGGGGAAGGCTGTTAACGCAGAGTATGGTCTCCGACCTGGCCCCGTGGTAAAATACCGCCCCAGGGTTTCGGGTTATGGTTTAGGGTTTACGGGGGTTTAGGGTTTAGGCTTTGCCCACAGAGTGACCGTGCTCCCTAAGCCCTAATTCTAAAACCACCACATCGGGTGCAGGCGTTTGGCTTTCTAGAAGGATGAATGCTGCTCTTGTCCGCTCGCAGAAGTTGCCGCCCAGGCACAGCCACGACTTAGGATCGTTCAGGGTTTAGGAGGTTTTAGGGTTTAGGGTTTACGGTTTAGGTTTAGGGTTTCCGTCCCCTCTTCCCACCGCAAACCCTGAACCCCCTAGCCTTAAGTTATGAGTTATGATACGGATGCCTCGACGGCTCAGCAAACCCCAAACCCCAAACCCCAAACCCCAAACCCCAAACCCCAAACCCCAAACCCCAAACCCCAAACCCCAAACCCCAAACCCCAAACCCCAAACCCCAAACCCCAAACCCCAAAACCCAAACCCCAAAACCCAAACCCCAAACCCCAAACCCAACCCCCACCCCAAAAACCCCAAACCCCCCAAACCCCAAACCCCAAACCCCAAACCCTGAACCTTAACCCTAAACCCTATAAACCCCAAACCCCTGAACCCCAAACCCTAAACCCCTAAACCCCAAATCCCTAAACCCTAAACCCCTAATTAAGCCCTAAAGTTTAAACCCTAAACCCTAAACCCGAAACCCTAAACCCTAAACCCTAAACCCCAAACCCTTACCCCTAAACCCCTAAACCCCTAAACCCCTAAACCCTAAAAAACCCGAAGTTTCGGGGTGTTTGGCTCGCCTTGGGTGCGGCAGGTTTCACCCCGTGTGGCGCTGCTCTAGGGCTTGATAGCCCAGTTTTAAGGTTGGTTAGGGTTTAGGGTTTAGGGTTTCGGGTTTAGGGTTTAGGTGGTGTTTACCCT
>CAJNDS010000580.1:111163-188663 GCA_905221605.1 Symbiodinium natans | reverse complement strand
AATTGTTTCGATTTACTACCATGCAGCTCAGCTCCCGCCGGCGGTGGACCCGCCGGGGGCGGAGAAGCTGCTCCCATGGCAGCTCTGGACCACCTACATGGGCGACGACAAGTGGTGGTACAATGCTGAGACCAGGCAGAAGCTGCCGTTCGAAGCCCTCGCCACCAGACTTGTTTAGTTTTGCTCTTGTAGGCTATTTTTATGGTACGTCAATCTTGTGTTGTTCTTCTATCTTGGGATCTGAGGCACCGACGCTGGAGCACTACGCGCGCGAGCAGGCCGAGGAGGAGAAGGCGCGCAAGCTCCAGGAGGAGAAGAAGGCGGCGGAGAAGAAGGCCAAAGCGAAGGCTGCGAGGGCGAAAAGGGCAGCGAAGGCCCGGGAAAGGGAAAAGGAGGAGGAGGAGGATGTGGTGGAGGAGGCTTCGGCCTCGGGGCCGATTCCTGAGTCGGCCAGCTTGGCTGAGCTTGCCCGAGGCAGCGGCCGTGCAAAAGCATTTGCCCGTTCAGTTTGGGTTTAGGGGTTTTCGTCGTGGTGCTATAATATGGGTTTGTGCTCATTTTGTTTTTTTGGGGGACGGGGGCTCAGGTTTAAGAAGGGCACACGGGTTGCACACCCCCTAAACCCTAAACCCTAAACCCTAAACCCTAAACCCTAAACCCTAAACCCTAAACCCTAAATTTTAAACCCTAAACCCTAAACCCTAAACCCTGCGAAACATACCCCCGAAACATACCCCGCAACATGCCCTCGAAATTGCAGTTAGAGTAGATCATGATGCCGCGAACATACCCGAGACAAACCCCCGAAACGTACCCGCGAAACATACCCCGGCCCCGACCCCCTGTTATTGCGCGCCTCCCCATTAAAATACAAGCCCATATGCCTCTTTTGTCCAGGACCGGCTGCTGCTCCGCCCCGCTTGCGGCCGCGGCCCAAATTGAACCTAGGGTGTTGGCTATGTGGGGCTTCCTGCAAGGTTAAGTTTATGATTTTTGATGGGATACATTTCAGGCTTAGGGTTTGAGGGCCAGGTGCTCGAAAGAGTGCTTTGACATGGAGCTATAAACCTCAGATCCCCACCCTTTCTGGACCCCCTAGGCCTTCCAAACACCTCCCCGACCTGGACCCCCTCTCAGTCACACCGGGGTCCGATTCCCAAAGCATAAGTTCAGTGGGCTATGACCCCAGCAAGACACCCCCAAGTCTAAGTGGCAAGAGAATGGAAGTCAGCGTGCGACAATCAGAAATTCCGTCAACATCCGTCCACAACCTTCAATCTTTGGAGCCCAAGCATTGTACTTAGGTCCTTGCAACAGAAGCCGCCCTTGGCTGAGAGTCTGTTGAATCGCGAGCTTGCGTGTTCATGTCAATTTGGTACCTGGGGTGGTAACGCTGGGTCTGTCCTAGTTATTGACACGTCTTGGATAGTCAAAACCTTATCTTTATGCGGCAACGCTTGTACCTACCCCCCTGTTCTCAGGCTGTGCCTTCTGCCTGCCTGCTACGATGACTCACGAGCCTGCTGCTCAGATCTCCAGGTTCGTCGTTTAGGGATGAGGGCACCCGCGGTTCCCTCTATGGCCCAGCTCGATTCGGATTCAGGGGTGGCTGCCAGGGGTTAGGGGTGCCTCACGACCGGCTCATTTTTTGAGAATTCAGGGACTCACCCACAAGTCACGGATGCCTGGTTTTTTGGGGTGCCACCCTAACAGCTCCTGAGCAGCAACCTTAATATTCTCTGCTGCTGACCAGTGTGCTACCCAGTTCATTTCCTGTTCAATCAATTCTCGCTGACAATAAGTGGTCCAAGTTACACTAAGCCCACTGAACCCGACTCCAAACAGCAAACCCGTCCCTGGCTGAAACATCTATGGTTCTGCGCTTGCACCCAACAGTGACCCCACGAACCTATATTCAGTCGCCATTGCACTTTGTCAGGGTACAACGTAGCGTTCCATGATAATTCACCGTTGGCGCCTGGTCCAGGCGATAGGTTTCTGGTTGCGAGAGGAAGGCGATTGATACAGATTTCGGGGTCATAGCCTTGACGCCTGTTGAACGGCGTAGATTTTGGTTTGCCGCCTGGACCAGGCGATAGGTTGCTTGCCCTCGTAAACCTGACCAAGCCTTAAATTTTTCAACCCTGGCGAGTTCGTGATAAATAATAGCGCCATAACCGTTCGTATGGCCTAGCCTGGGAACGCGTGCCCTCGATGAACATCCTCGCCTGAAGTCGAATCATTGAACCAATCCCGGGAACTCCCAGCACAACCTTGCCTTGTTGGTTTGTTGTGAGGCAGCGATGGCTGTCAGCATGCCATCGTCCTGTTAAAAGTATCCAACAGGCTCAAACGTACCTCAAATGTACCTCAAATGGCCCTCAAACTGCATTTTACTGTGGCCTCAAACGTACCTCAAACGTACCTCAAATGTACCTCTAAATAAACGGATGTGCAGCTGGTGTTGCACAGCATCTTCGGAGAATATGTGGACCAATGTCGCCATGGTAGAGAGAGGCCATGTGCTGGAGTCACGTTATTGTCTTCAAGCTGGATCCAAGCGTTTGATGGCGTGAAGCCGATCTGGGCCTTGAAGGTCAAGCTGGCGCCGTCGCCTCCTTTTTGTGTGCTGCCGGTGTGATGGATGATGCTCCGCATTGCCAGACGACTGCTGCCTGCGAGAGGCACTTGCGTATTTGCAGCGTTGGCCACGCTGATTGCGTGCGGTGTCTCTTCGCTGCAGGAGCCCGCTCAACTGTGTCATGTTCTTTCAATTTCAGAATCAACCCTGCTGATCCCAGCGCCAAAAGTAATAATTACCCTACATTGCAGTGTAGTTCTGATCTTGAGCTTGGCCAGCACCTGCCAGGATACCTGGGCCGGCTGCGCAAAAAGTCCAAGGGGCTCGCCGAGGCGAGCGAGGAGTACTCTTGGAAATCGAAATGCTGCTTTCTCCACCCGGTGACACAGAAACGGCATTCCTGGTTGATGTGCAAGCCTGATGCTTGGAGTTCTGAAGCAGACTTTTCAGTTGGCTGCTGGGTCTGCAACGCTGCTGTTGCAAAAGTTGCTTTTGCGCAGCTTTCGGTGTCTTCACGGTCAGCGATTCAGATCGGCAACTTGAAGGCACATGCGCAGCATGGGTGCCATGCCAAAGCTGTGGAGCTGCTCCGCGAAGTGACCGCCGAGACTGGTCCGCAGGAGCTGGAAGCAGCTGTGGCTGGGCCCGTGAGCGGGCTGTCTGACAAGCTTCCGCGGCTGGATCGTTGGGTGCAAGCGCTGGAGTTGGTAAAGCAGCGTGGGGCGTATGAGCAATTTTCTGGCTTGGTTCAATCGCAGGCCGTTGGTTCTTCACTGGTGCCGGGCGGTGATGACAGCCCTCATGTTGCCAGGCGGCTGATTTTTTCCATGGCTGAGGTCATTTCGCAGCGAGACAGGGAAATCTTGAAGCAGGCGATTGCATCGTCTATCGCGATTGACAAGACGAAGGATTGGCTGCTGCTTTACATTAGAGTCTTAGTCAAGCAAGGCATCTACGACATGTTGGGCGGCATCCAAGGGGACACTGGCGGGGATGTGCCAGCTGTTACTGCGGCTTTGAACAGCATCTTGAAGCGGATGTGCACTGAGCCGAAGGGCCGTCGAGCGTCGAATGGGTCTGTTTATGAGCATGAAGAAGATCGCTTCCGAGAGGATGCTTGCTGAAATATGTCTAGCTAAAATATTAATATCATTCGTCCAGTAGCTCATTCAATTCTAATGTAGATGGAAATAGTTGCTTGGCTTTAATTAGGTGGGGTGCTGTCGTGCAGTTATTGTAGCTCAGGACATCCTGAACGGCTTTTCACGCTCCGTCGTTTCTGCTGTTGCTGATGGTGGGCCAGTGGAGCAGCGCGTGCTCTTCGACTCGCGCGAGTCGCAGTTCCCAGGCTTGCTCATGGTCTCGAGAGACCGGCCGCACCGTGTCCGGTCTGTCCAAAAAGGTTTTTGGGCCAATGCTGGGGACGATATACGACGTGTCTTAGACGACCTCATCACCGGCCCTCGGTCCTTCGCAAGGCTCATGGAGACGTCGAGGAAGTTCTCACTTATCTTCGAGAGGAAGCAGAGGGAGTTCAGGCGCGCGCACTCCGCAAGCGAGTTTGCGAACACGTTGCGCAACCTCCAGTTCTCGGAGGCTCGTTTTGACTCCAGAGTGAAGCCACTTTATCGCGTCTTCAGATTGCTTCCCGTGTGTATAGACACACTGGCCGAGATTTCTTCAAGTCCGGACTCAGAGGACAAGGTTTGGGCCACATCGCTACTCGAGTCTTGGGCTGGAGATAGTAATTTAACACTTTCGCTTGTGGTTTTCCTGCCAAAGCTCCCAGGCCTTGCCAGGGCCTCCCGGCCAGTTGGCAGTCTTTGTTGGGCCTCCAGACCTTTTAGGCTTGTACCATGGCCAGAACAGTCCTGTACAGTCATTAACTTTCGCTGTGGTTTTCCTGCCAAAGCCCCCAGGCCTTGCCAGGGCCTCCCGGCCACTTGGCAGTCTTTTCAGGGCCTCCAGACCTTTTCAGGCCTGTGCCATACCCAGAACAGTACTGTACAGTCATTAACTTTCGCTTGTGGTTTTCCTGCCAAACCCCCCTCCAAGGGCCTCCCCACCACTTGGCAGTCTTGTCAGGGCCGTCAGGGCCTCCAGACCTTTTCAGGCGTGTACCATAGCCAGGACAGTACTGTACAGTAACCGACGTCGAATGTTTGTGGCTTGCAGCCCCGACAAAAAAAACAAAAAAACCTAAACCTTATGTCTTATGTAGACCCATATGGCACTCCGCAAAGTGGTTATGGGCAGTTGAAGTTGAAGGATGGGGAAAGCATAGTGGCGGTGGTGGCCATCGTGAGCTGCATTGCAAAGCAGTATGAGTTCTCCTATGTTGATGCGCGGACGTCGCGTGCGAACATCTTTGTAGTTACTGGTTTCTCGGGTTTTTTTTTCGGCCCCAGCCCCAAACACTTTTCGCTTCAAATGGAACTGCGCAACACCTCAAGGTACTGCCGCTCGCAAAAAAAAACAATCCCGGAACAAATAGCATTCATCATAGGTGTCAATAGTGCCACGTGAGAAACACCTCAAGATCATCATTATCCTGAAGCCTGAAGTGTCTTGCAGCGATTTTTCGATTTGATTTAAGCCTCGGCTGGACGGCTGGACCTGGAGCCTGAATTTTCTTGATTGGGTTGTTCAGCTGTTATGGTTGAAAAGCATTCAGAAGGTATCATGTGCTATCAAAAAAGAAAGCTCAGTGCATTCTAGCGGCAGACGGCAGACTCTAGCGTACGAGACAATCGCGTGGTTGCATGTCCAGTCAGTCCAGTGCAGCTGAGGACGCTGTAGACTGTAGTACTGTAGAATCAGTCTTTCCAGACAGCAACATTCCATTTTGCTTCCCAGTGACAGATCTGTAGAGCATGTGTCCTTGCTAGGGTATGGATGCTGGGGCTGGGAAACTGTCTGGTTAGACTTCCAGAAACAGGGTTCTTGCCTGAGTGGCCATGGCAGGTTCAGACGTTCGCTGCATGTGGCTTGCTACCATGTGGTCTCGGTCACTGGTAGGCACCCGTCGTGTTACCGACAGCACGACTGACAAGGATTCACATGACTTGAGCCTCACCTCTGAGTTGATGCGAGATTTTTATCAGGCACAGCGAGTCACGGGACTTGAGGACTTGCCCTCCACCGGTTGCTTCATCGTAGGCGCAGTTGCTTTGCGACCCAGGGAACGGTATACTCATCGTGGCAGCTCCAAACTGGGTGAAGCAGTGGCGACCCAAATCAAGCATTGGACAGTTCTTGCAGGGCGGCCTTTAGACCATTTTGCGTTGCTTTTCGAAGCTGTAGACGTGGTTTTGCTTGAAGAGCGTGTCGTTTGGAACACGATTGCGGGTCGTCGCGGTGGCTGTTTCGTAGCTCCGCTAGAAGGGGGCCAGGAGACGAGACTACGGCGACACATGCCAGCAGATTGTCCGGGTGTTTTCGGGTATCCCTTTTCTCAAGTGCTTCGTTTGCCGGGCCCATATGTGACTTTGATCTTGGCAAGGCAATGGGGTCAAGTCGTGGTCCCTGATCTACCATGCCGTTGGAATCATGATGAGTATGAGGTTTCGAAGGGCCGAAAGTTTTCTTCTGGTCTGGTGGGGGCTGGGCATCAGTGGGAACGACTTTGGCCTGCTCTGAAAAAATTCGGGGTGCGACCAAAACTGCAAGCTGTAGAGACGAATCGTGCGAAGGAGAACGTGCGAACTGTCGACGTGGTGCATGGAGACCGGGACGTATGGGGGCTCGCAGATTGCATTGCGGCGCTCGGCCACGGCGAGAACGTGCCTCAGGACCAGTGGCAAGACTTCCTTGCAGGCTTGCGGCTGCAGCATGCCGAGTGTGTGCTTCAAGCCTCCAACCGTCATGCCTACGTCGCGCGTGGTGAGCCTGGCATTGCTTTCCATGTGGGACATTTGGTGGAAGTGATGCTTTGCGCGATGTTTTTGAAGAACGAAGATACATTAGGGCAGGCTTTGCAGACTGCAGCATGTGTACTTCTTCCTCCAACTTTGGCCGCAGGCTGGATTAAGAGGTTGCGCGAGGATCCTAGAAAGTATTTGCCGTCCAGCGCGATTCTTTCCCAGCGACGTGCAGCGCTTGACATGGGGTTCGCGCTTTTTCAGCAGTCCAGAATACGTGATGGTTTGGGCCAGGGAGCATGCTTCTACGCGATGACTGACTCTTCCCCTCAGGGTGGTCGTGACTATGAGATTACAGTTCTGGACATGCTTTTGACAACTGATGCACGTGATGTCATGTTCCAAGCTCATGCCTGGAGACAGTTGCTCGGTAGCACCCGTTGTAAGCATCTGTGTGGCTAGGAAGCAGTGTGTTTGTCAACCATGTTCCTGATTGCCTTCCCCCAGGCTTCCTGCAATCCAGCGAGACACTGCGCAGATCATGCAGAGGATGCGCTCCAAGTTCGTGCACATGATTCCTCCACCCTCGACTCTTGGTGGACGGGCTGCCAATGCCTCACACAGACTTTCAGCCTTCCTTCATTCACTTCACCTTGTGTGTGGGAGTTTCCAAACACTCAAGCAGCTGCTGGCAAATCTGGTGAGCATCACTACCGATCTGGGTGTAGAGAGCTTGCTGACGAAGTTGCAGCCTTTTTCCATTTCCACCATCTTGCCTTTCTTCGACCACAGCCCCCAGACAGAGCGAGGTTCTGGTTTTCAGGACAGAGTGCTGAGATCACATGTCCATTGGAAGTCTGGTAGCAAGGTTAGACTCTCGGTAGCAAATCCCCCGTAGCACCCCGACTGCCTGGCCAGGATGCTGCTTTTCGAGTGGTTGCAGAGGATGGCTGGGAAGCGCAGTCAGATGCTGAGGCCTTTGTTCCGGTTGTGGAGGATAGGTTTGGTGACATGGGCTCAATGGGCTCTCCAGACTTTCCCGAAGCCGATGCAGGGGACTGCGTTTCTTTGCGAGCTAGCTTTGGAGTGGGTGGGTTGTTGCATGTCATCCACAATGCTGCCAAGGGTCTGGGGGCTTGCATGAAATTCTACGATGACATCGTTGAAGACATGGGTGTTCTTTCCAAGTTCCTTCGTGAGCGTCACTCCAAAGAAAGGCTGATATCCAAGTGTTTTTCGGTTGGCGATGCAGCAGGGGGGCCAATCAGAAGCCGAATTGAGACGTTTGCTGCCCAATGCTACAAGGAGCGCTGGGGAACTGTTGCAAAATGCGCCCTGGAGCTGCACAAGGTTCTCCCTGCCTTGCGATTGGGCTGGAATAAAGCCACTTATGTGGAGGGCACTGCCCATGGCAGGGGTGCCAACCCTGGGGAGTCTGCCCAAACTGTTGAAAGGGTTGATGGTCTTGTGTCGAATCTGTGGTTTGAGTCGTACCTCCTCATGCTGCAATCCTTTTCCAGGCTCGTGATGCACCTGATTGCTTGGGCCGAGAGCTGCCCATGCCATTGGCAACTGTTGTCGGGTCCTGAGGTCGAAACGCTTTCGAAGTCAGACAGGCGCCTTTTAGAAGAATGCCCCATGCGCACCAGGCGCGCCCCAGAGCTGGCCCTGAATGATTTCATGCAAGAGGTCACGGGGTTCTCGCAAGAAGCAGCGACACAGTTGCTGCAGAATCTTCCTGTGGATTTGTCTGGCCAAGACCGTGCGAAGTTGCTGCGTGATTTCGAGCTTGGGCGATCGTATCTCACCATGGTGTTGACGTTGAAGACCTCGCACTTTCGAAACTTCCCTTGGTCAGCTGCAGGGCTTGCTCATCACGAGCAAGATCGAGCGCGTGAGGTTTGGGATTCTTTGCGCACGGCACTTCAGGCAGGTGGGGATGTAGCGGAAATGCTCAAGATACGATTGCCTCGGCTGTTGTCGGATGAAGTGCAGAGGCAAGGGGACCAGTGGTTCAATGGTGCAGACATGTCTTCATGCCCTCAGTTTGCGGATGTTGTGGCCTCACTTGCAATGGTGCCTGTCGCGGAGAGAAGGGTGGAGGCCCAGCATGCCAGAACTCAGAAGGGCTCCAAGAAGAGCCCCCACCATTCTCCGGCTTACATGTCACTGCAGTTACGAGCCCGCGAGCTGCAAGAGCAAATCAAAGGGGACCCGAAGGAAGTTGTTGCTGTGTTGTCGCCTTTGGTGTACCGATGCCGATCTTACAAGAAAGCCTGCGAGAGCATGAAACTTGTCAAGCACCCACACATTCTCCATGGCTTGAAGTGCAAGCGTGACAAGGTCCTCCGGGATGCCCTGTACCGTGCCGACATTGCCAGCCAGCATCACCCGTTGCCACAGGTCTTTGTTGCAGAGTTTCGCGGCCGAGGGCCCCGAGCATTGCCTCCTGCAGAGGCTTTGGACACTTCAAACTTGAGGGGTGTGCTGCATCAACTCGCTTTGGAACATGCCATGAGTTCTGTGCAGCATTTACGTCAGCAGGAAGGAGCTTCTCCTGTTTTTGCGGTGCGTTACGAGGCACCAGCTTTTTCTTTGCTTCGTGAGTTTCTGTTGCCCGGACGAGCGCATGTCCAGAGCCCCCAAGCACTGACAGATGCACAGCCACTGGAAGCCATCGTGGAAGTCTCCAGCTCCAACCCTCCGTCGGGAGATGCAGACCTTTTGTTTCAAAAGCTGCGGCTAGCGGAGCGAAGAGGGGGTGAAGTCTCTCTTGTTTTTTTCCAGTTGCTCCCCAACATGCATCAGATGAAAAGGTTTCGCGCCGAAGGCGAGCGACAGTTCCAGGTGTCAGACTTTGCAATTGCACTCATGAGGCCCGTGTACGTCAATGCCCCCCAGCGTGAATGCCTCTTGGATTCTGAGCTTCTGAGCATGCGATCCATGCCCGGGGGGTTGCGTGTGGACGATGTTCCGTGTGTGATGTCGTTCAGCAACATGACCCTGGAGCAGCTGAAGTCTCTGGTTGTTTTAGATGCGACTTCTGAGGGAGTGTATTGCTTGCGTACTCGTCCTGCCTTGCCAAATGTCCCAGAGCAGGAGAAAGTCTTGCGTTCCTTGCTGAAACAGATTGCTCAGTGTGGGCACGCTGGCCTGGCCGACGTGTCTGCTCTTTCGGCCGACGAGAAAAAACTGTTGACAGGTCTCCGTGAGCATGGCCTTGTGACGCAGGATCACCCTTTGAAGTTTACCGATGCTGGCAACCAGCAGCTTGTGCTGGCCACTCAGGTGTCAGAGCCCAGGAATCTGCTTGCAGACATGGAAGTTGATGCAGCCGATCAGTCCAGGTGGCAGCTGCTGCAGCGTTTGATCAACAATTCTTGGGAGGTTCGAGTGTGCAAGGCATCCGCGTGCCGTGCAGCTGATCCTTACAAAGTAGCTGAGGGCGACAAGGTGCTTTTCTTGCCACAGACATCAAGTGGAGTAGCTTGCAGCAAGATGTACTTGCTGGCTTTGACCTTGGCAGCAGAACATAAGCTGCCGGTGCCCCATGCACGCCCAAATGCAGTGTACGCTGGCCTCCTTAGTGGGCTAGCCTATCTGCCAGAGAATGTTCGACGGCAGCCTCAGACGCGTGTGTTTCGGGCTGTGTGTGATGGGGAAGACTGGCATGAAGCTAGGCCTGCTTCGAAGCGTAAGCGCACACCAACAGCGAAGCGTGCCCCTGCCATTGCTGCTGGTGCTGCTCCAGCGGCACAGCCAGTTGAGGACATGCCAGCTGACCAGGAGCCCATGGTGGACGATGCAGTCACAGATGATGGGCCTCCTGCGGGCAGCCAAGAGGAGTTGACGTGGCTTCTCGAGCAGTTTGAGGAGTCGGATGCTGTAGCCAGTGATGCGGGTGAAGGGGAGGCTAGAGAAGTCACGGCAGCGTCCTCCACAAGTAGCAGCAGTAGCAGCACCTCATCCTCAAGTTCAAGCAGCAGTAGCAGCAGCGGCAGCGGCAGTGGCAGGAGTAGCAAAGGCAGCACATCCGCTAGACCAAAAACAAAGGCCAAAGCCAAGCCCAAAGCAAAGCGGCAAGAGAAGAGGCCGCGTGAGGAGCATGGCCTCTTGCATCGTGGTCCAGGTGTTGGCGGAGTTTTGCTGGATTCAACATTTTTCTGGCGGGACTGCAAGTTCACTGAAAAGTTCTCGCTAACGGCAGATGGTGTGAGGAATGTGGTTGGTCTTGAAGTGACGTGCAAGCACCCTGAACATGTGAAGTGCCGGCGAACACTAGCATTTGCACGGAACGGCGGCAGAGACAAGGTGATCACTCTTTTGAAGTGGTGGTGCACCCAAGCTCGCCACTATGACACAAAGGACACTCATGTGAGAGAGTGCCCCAAGTCTTTTGGTGACCCAGCTCCCACTGAAGAGGAGCTTGATCAAGTGCCATTTGGATTCTGATTCCAGCAAGCAAAAGGTTGATATGCACCCCGCCCCCTCTTCCCATTTTGGCGTCAAAAAATCATTGTTTTGTTGACGTGAGAACCCCATTGATGAGACCCCCTCCCCATCACCCGCCCCCGCAACCCTGCTCTCCGCTCTCCAGTCCTAGAATCTTGTGACAACTTTGTTTGGTCAGTGTGTTCATCACATCCAGCCGGACATCCGCCGACCAGGTGTGGGATGTGCCTTGAGGCTCGGGTGTGACAAAGGGAGGGTGGGGCAGATGTCAAACGAAGGATTACTTGAAATTGAAAGAACATGTCTTTGGGAAAAAATGGCTTGTGCGCTTTTCACTCGCAAGAACGACAACAGGTCAGAATTTGCTTAGGAGCCCGTGCAGCCCTTTAGGGCCCTTCGGGTTTAGGGTTTACTTTAGGGTCTAGGGCTAGGGTTTAGGGCTTAGGGTTCAGGGTTTAGGGCACCATCAGGCCCCAGACCCTAAACCTTCAATGCCTTTTGTTGGAAGGCAGGCCATCAAGGAATAAGACTTTCTCTTGTCAAGGAAGATGCGAGGATGGGGATGGGAGGTCTCGTCTAGAACGCCTTGGACAACAATGTCCCGGGTGTGCAGTCTCCGCCCTTGCTGTTGCAGACGTGCGTTGGCTTTGTGTTTTGTCCTTGTGCAAAACCTAGCCGTCGAAGCTAAACAACCAATACCTACCAAACCTCTAATGCGAACCCTTGCTCAATAGTGCCTGTTCTGTTTTGTTGTGGGCCCCACTCGGTCGAAAAGGGAACGCCCGCAAAATTTTGCAGGGCATCCATGCAATTTGCTGCGGGTTTGCTTCCCAAATAATCCTTTGGTGCTCCTCCGGTTCCTCCGGTTCTCCTCCGGTTCTCCTCCGGTTCTCCTCCGGTTCTCCTCCGGTTCTCCTCCGGTTCTCCTCCGGTTCTCCTCCGGTTCTCCTCCGGTTCCTCCGGTTCTCCTCCGGTTCTCCTCCGGTTTCCTCCGGTTCTCCTCCGGTTCTCCTCCGGTTTCCTCCCTGGGCTTGCAGAGTTAAGCTCAAGACTTGCAAGCCAAAAGAAAAAACCGCAAAACAATCCTGAACCATCCAGATTGCTTCAAAAAATCCATGTGGCGGCAGAAGAGGGCGCACTTTTGGTCCGGGGTTCACATTAATGCTTCTTGGGCCCGCAGAAAGGATTTTGAGGGAGCTGAAGCCGCCTCGACTGTGTCTACAAAGAACACGTCAACATTCCTGTTGATGTAGGGTCGGTTCCTGGAATGCCGGCAATCGAAGCAAAAGCTAATCCCACTTGCGTTGCAAGTGGGCGAATGTGTTGCCTCTTGTTGTGCAGCGGTGGCCAAGTGCCACCCTTGAGACCGTGACTTGATGCCCTCCAGGCAACGCTACCAATGGGGCAGTTTCGGGGGGAGGGGTGTAGCCGTTATTCTTAGGGTTTTTCGCGTTTGGGACAAGTTTAAAGCACTATTCTTAGGGTTTTTAAGGTTTAGGATAAGTTTGAACCGTAATCCTGAGGCTTTTTCAGGTTAAGGATAAGTTGAAAGCAACACTCTTAGGTCTTTTAGGGTTTAGGATAAGTTTGAACCGTTAAGCTTAAGGTTTTTCAGGTTTAGGATGAGTTTACAGCACTATTCTTAGGGTTTGTTAAGGGTTAGGATATGTTTTAACCGATTTAGGGCAGCTTTGAACCGCCATTCTCAGGGTTTTTTCAGGTTTACATGTTAGTGATGTGTGATGTGGCCAACCAGATTCTTTGCTGAGATCAGCGAGCACCGAGTGCATGTCAACTGAGCAAGGCGCACACGCACATGTCAGCAAACGTAATGTTTCGAACTTGAGTCCAGCAGCTGCCATTCGGGATGAGTGGCTTCACTTTCAGAGAGCTGTGGTCTTTTCCACGGCAGATGGTTCAGACTGTCCGGAGTGATGCAGAGATGCGCTCCCGCTTGGAGCAGGTGAAGAATCGTGGGGTGAAATGCAGCAGCCTTTGCTCGGGTATAGATGCAGCAGGCGAAGCGTGTCGCCTAATACAGCTGGCTGTTGCAGAAGCCGAGCAGACTCAGGCCTCTGCTGCCTGGATCCTGCCAATGTCGTTCTGTGATCATGGCAAACATCAGAAGGCTTTCCTGCAGGCGCGAGCCAATGCGTTGCCACACAGCCCTTGTGTGTTCGGTGCGCTCCAGGATCGTGTTCCTGCTGAAGTCAAAGCAGAATGTGGGATAGGCAGCTTCAAGTCAGAGTCAAAGACAAAGGGCGGAGGCAAACGCAAAGGTGGAGGCAAAGCTGACAGGGCAGAGGTCATGGCGTTCTTCGAAAAGGCTGCTTCTTGGATGAAAGTCCATGGTGACCAGGCCTTCCCGGCGACAGCCTCCTCTTGGTGCTACCAGCATGAAGACAATTGCAGAGTTCGCCAGTCACGTGACATGCCCTCGCGCCCCACCTCACATGATCTGCAAGAAGGGCCAGACAGTCACGACGCCTTGCTCATGTCGATAGGTGGGCTTGCGTGTGTGGCCTGGTCCAAGGTAGGTCTGAGACTGGGAAGTGCAGATGTTCTGTCCGAGGAGGCCTATCAAGTGTGGCTTGCCGAGCGCAGGCAGTGGGCTTTGGAAAGGGTCGAGGACATGTTCCTCTTCGAGAACGTCCCACAATTCCCGGTCAATGAGAAACTCAGGGAACCGCTGAAGGACACTCACGATGTCATCGCTTTGAACATCTCTCCGCAGGACTGGGGTTGAAGTTTGGGGCTCTTCTTGTCCTTCCTCCCCGAGAGAAGCAGCGCTAGTCGAGATACTTCTTTTTTCGTGGGAGTCGTTGTTGTTTGTGTGTGTTTGCAAGATTTTTCGGCTTTGTGCAGACAACTGATTGCTCTTGGGGCAGTCTGTAGCTGCCAGCATCATGGACGGTTCATCTCCGCCAGTTACGTCCCGCCGCGCTGCAAGTGACTTGCACCGCAATGACGGGGACAATGCAAGGGACCGGAGCTACTCGTGCTTCCTGGACGAGTGTTGCGAGGAGAAGCTGAGGAACCAGAAGTGGTGTGGCACGCACAAGCGTGCCTATGCGGCCATGTATGCCCAGGCCAAGAAGAATGGGCAGCTTGCAGAGTTCACGGAAACCATGGCGGATGAGGCACGCTGCAAGCTGGCCATGCGGGACTATTGCATGAAGAACCCCACCAGTGCAAAATGGGCCCGCAAGCGGGTCATTGACTTCAGCGCGTACTCGCAAAGTGTTGGGAGGCGTGACTACGACGGCGACATGGATGGCGATTGCCCGATGACCCAACTGGAATTTTTGCATTGGGCGCAAAACACCAAAAGGGTTACAGCGTCCGGTGCCAATAGCTGGTGGTCGGAGATTGAGCAGTCCAACGCAAAGCGTGACAAGAAGGGTCGGGATGCACAGGGGAAACTTGGTGAGCTGAGGCTTTGGATTCCTGGGGCAGCAGAGATGCATGAGAGAAAGAAGGGTCGCTTCGCAACGGCCGCTGTGACTGAGAGCAGCAGAGCGCACAAGAACATGGATGCAACTGCGCTTGCTGAGCTGAAAGACTTCACGCGCCAGCGAGCATTGGACGAGGACTTTCTCCGTGGCAATCGTTTGTGCCCAGATCCGGAAGATCCGAACGCTGCAGCGGCAGGAACAGGGACAGCAAGCAGTGCCAGTACCGACGATGTCCAGGTAGTCAAGGAGAGCCCGCCAGCCAAGAGCGTAGACCTGGGCTTAGAGAAGCCCAAAGTCATCATGAAGCTGCAGGCTGAGTTGAACACAGTGGCTGCGAGCTTGCGCCAGTCGGGTGAGAAGGCTTTCCAACATTGGAAGACTCTCCCAAACCGCGCTTCGCAGGACTGGCGAGGGGATATCAGCATAGTTTTCCAGCGCTTGGGAAGGGCTTTTTGTTTCATTTCTTTGGCAGTTCCTCGTTTGCTGCGGTGGCTGCGCAGAGCTGCTTTGTAAAGCTTGTTCGTGCCTGCAGCATGTGCTCAGGACGAGTCCCTAACAGCAGTGACGGTCCACCTGGACTTTCGGCTCCAGTGCTTTGCGGCGATCTGCGACTACGATGAGAAGGCCATGACCATCATGAAGGAACTGCTTCCTGGCACGACAGAGAAGATAGAGATCAGCGAGCTTCTGAAAGCAAAGCCTTCCATGCTTCCTGTGCCTGAGACCATGTGCGGAGACCTGACGAACCTCACCAAGGCCATGGAAAGCTTCCAACTCATCAAGAACGTCACCACAGTTGCCGAGCTGGAGCTTGCCAAAGAGGCCTGGGCCTCTGCCAAGTCTGCTTTGAAGACCTTCGACAAAGGTTTGGCGCAGGCTGCCAGGGACAGCAAGTCCTTCATCGCACAGAAGCAGAGGGACAGCCAGCGCCAGAAGAAGGCCGACGAGAGGAAGAAGGAACAGGAGACCGTGGAACAGTTCAAGCAGCAAGGTGATGAGCGAGCCCGAAAGCTCCTTGAGTCGCGCAAGGTCAGTGCCAAGCCCGTGTTCAAGACCGCGCAGTTCTTGTACGAGAAGGTGATGCAAAAATCTGCCTCAGACCTTGCCGGTGTGACGCTCAAGGAGTTTGTGCAGCACGATGCTGTCGGCCACTTGGCCGATATGGACTTGCCATGGGTTGCTTCGGAGAAGAAGCACGACAAGTTGGCCAAGTGGGTTGCCGATGCTGTCATCCAGAAGAGCACAGAGGCCTGGGCCTTGAAGTACAAGACCTTGCCGGATTACGCGCAGAAGGGAAGGTGTTCGGCTGCGCTGGAGTCCAAGCACGGGCATGAGCAGTGTGAGGATATGTTCTCAGGGTTTGTTCCTGTCCTTGCCGACTTCAGTTCCATGGGTGGCAGCGCTGACTTCATGAAGACCAACTTCCTGGCCGGCTACGATCCGAAGATGTGTTTCGCCGGTCTGCAAGCGAATGGAGCCACGACGTTGAAAGCTGGCCTCATTGGGGAGGTGCTCCACATGGTCATGCCGCTGGCAGGTTTGATTGCTGCGATGGAGAAGGCCTCCCTTTTGAAGGCGGACACGGTGCTGCCCAGTCCCGAGGCATTCTGTGAGCTTGTGGAGGCCTTGGACTTGAAGGCCGTCACCGAGCTTTGCAGGCATGGCCTGGAGATTTACTATCACAAGCAGTTGCCAGGCGAGCTGCTCTGCGTTCCCATGGGCTGGTTTTGCATAGAAATCTCAATGAACGGCTTGGTGGTGGTCTGCATCCGCAAGGGCATCTTCCCGCAAAAGGCAAGCGAAAAGAGTTTGGACCAGTACAAGAGCTTGAAGGATCTGTTCAAGCGCTGTGGCAAGAAGGTCGAGCGCTACGATCAAGCGATTGCACTCATGACGCCAAAGAGTGACAACTGAGTCTCTGAGAGCTACATGCTCAAGACATGTTGGGGTCCATTGGGGTCCTAAGTCCTGAGATGGCCAGCCTTCAGCGTCTGCAGAGCAGAACTGCACGGCCAAGGCATTCGTAACCGTGGTCAGTGCTCCATGCGTGGGCCAGAATGGGCCAGATAGATGGGCTTCATGAACTTGGACTTAAGCAGCACCCCCCAAAACCTTCATGCATCCCTGAAGCATTCTTTGGCTGAGCGTCTTTTGTCAAAAGCATCCTAAGAACTCGGATTTTTTGCTTGGCTAGTTGGACACTGATCTCAGAATGCCTTGTAGATTTGCTTTGTTGCTGATGCGGGTCGTTCTTTTGATTTGGCGGGTCAACCTGCCCAACCGCGCACGACAGTGAGAGACAGAGATGTCCTGCCCTCATTCTTTTTGTTAGGGTGCACGCCGTATCACGCACATTATATGTACACACATGCACACACACACACACACACACACACACACACACACACACGCACAAGCACATGCACGTGCAGAGGCGCCCCAACACCCGCAGACCGACATATATCAGCAACAATGCACGTGGGAGCATACACACTTCCAACTTCCAAGTGTGCAAGTTCAGGTTGCTACGCTCTTCATAAACTCAAAGCTTCTCAAGCCCTGTCCTTTTTTTGTCGCAGGAGCTTGGATTTCCTTACCATCGGCCGCGTCTTTTCGTGCTTGGCATCAACAAGCTGAGCCTTCAATGGCATGCAGCCCCGCAAGATGAGAATGCCAGATTTCACCAGTTATTTGGCGTTGCTTGCCATGTCCATGGGGATGTTTACTTGAAGGATTCGTGGGCTGCCAGACGGACAGCGCTTGAAGGTCGCATGGCGTTGCGAGGATCGCACCTCTCGAGCGAGGTGCTCACAGAGGAGCCAGCGAACCGCCAGGAACGGCGTGAGATTCTTCTTCAATCTGCGTGCCCTTCATCGCGCAAGCATGGCTTGATGTATGAGAAGTTGTGTTCACAAAGGCCACCTGAAGAGCAGGCCAAGCCATACTTTTCAGATTGGGAGCAGCATCCTGAGATGGGTTGCTGCCAGCCAGGATCCTCGGTTCCGTGCTTCTTGACCCATGGTTTTCCAGTGGAGCACACATCGGCTAGAATGCTTACCATGCGTGAGAGGTATGCTGTGCATGGCTGGGGCACTCTTCCTGATCAGGAATCCCGCCCCTTTGCTTCAGACATCCTCGAGATCATAGCAGGGAGCGGCTGCGCTTCCCAGGCTGCAACTTTCGTGGGCAACAGCATGCACATCCCAACCATAATGGCTGTGATCCTGTACGGGTTCTGCCATGTTTCCAAAGCTGACGTGGCCTGGAAGCTCAACCGAAAGGGCTCCGCGTGGCATTTGGAGACCAGTGCAGGGCACGCAGAAGATCCGATGGCAACAGAGCCATCTCTGCAGCCATCATCTAGTTCTCCGCGCAAGCGGAGGCCTTCAGTGAAGAGCAAAGCCAAAGCTGAGGCTGCGGCGTGGAAGAGAGCAAAGAGCACCACATTTGATGAGTGATGTCTCGAAGCATCACGCAAGGAATCGCCGTGTTGAGTCTTACTGTAGTTCTTCCAGATGTCTGAGCCGAACCGTTTGAAACATATGGTCCGATTTGCGTTCACGTGAGGGCGGGGGGCGCCGCAGGGACCTATCTGTTGACAGGGTTCAGGGTTTGGGGCCAAAGTTTGGGGTTTAGGATTTGAGGCGCTTGAGGCTTGAGGGAGGCTTGAGGCTTGAGGCTTGAGGCCTTGTGTTTAATTGCTGTTCCGTGTTCGCTTGGCGTTCAACAGGCCGGCTTTGTATGATTCCGCTCTCCCAGAGCGTGGGTGCCTAAACCCGAAACCCCAAGAGGCACTGTTCAAACCTACCCTAAACCTTAAACCTGAAAAACCCTAAGAATAGTGCCTTAAACTTATCCTACACCTGAAAAACCCTAAGAATAGTGCTTTAAACTTATCCTGAACCTGAAAAACCCTAAGAATAGTGCTTGAAACTTAATCCTAAACCTGAAAAACCCTAAGAATAGTGCCTTAAACTTATCCTAAACCTGAAAAACCCTAAGAATAGTGCTTTAAACTTATCCTGAACCTGAAAAACCCTAAGAATAGTGCTTGAAACTTAATCCTAAACCTGAAAAACCCTAAGAATAGTGCTTTAAACTTATCCTAAACCTGAAAAACCCTAAGAATAGTGCTTTAAACTTATCCTAAACCTGAAAAACCCTAAGAAAAGTGTTTCAAACTTATCCTAAACCTGAAAAACCTTAAGACTAGTGCTTGAAACTTATCCTAAACCTGAAAACCCTAAGAATAGTGCTTTAACCTTATCCTAAACCTGAAAAACCCTAAGAATAGTGCTTGAGACTTAATCCTAAACCTGAAAAACCCTAAGAATAGTGCCTTAAACTTATCCTAAACCTGAAAAACCCAAAGAATAGTGCTTTAAACTTATCCTCAGCCTGAAAAACCCTAAGAATAGTGCTTTAAACTTATCCCAAACCTGAAAAACCCTAAGAATAGTGTTTTAAACTTATCTTAAAAAACCTTAAGACTAGTGCTTGAAACTTATCCTAAACCTGAAAACCCTTAGAATAGTGCTTTAAACTTATAAACCTAAACTTGAAAAACCTTAAGAATAGTGCTTGAAACTTAATCCTAAACCTGAAAAACCCTAAGAATAGTGCTTTAAACTTATCCTAAACCTGAAAAACCCTAAGAATAGTGCTTTAAACTTATCCTAAACCTGAAAAACCCTAAAGAATAGTGCTTTAAACTTATCCTAAACCTGAAAAACCCTGAGAATAGTGTTTTAAACTTATCCTAAACCTGAAAAACCTTAAGACTATTGCTTGAAACTTATCCTAAACCCGAAAACCCTAAGAATAGTGCTTTAAACTTATCCTAAACCTGAAAAACCCTAAGAATATCGACAAAAACTTATGAAAAACCTGAAAAACCTTAAGACTAGTGCTTGAAACTTATCCTAAACCTGAAGACCCTAAGAATAATGGTTCAAACCTACCCGAAACCTTAAATGATGGTTCAAACCTGGGCTCAAACCACTCAGGTCTTCCAGGCCTTGAAGAACGCGCTAGGCGTTAAATTACTAGCTGGAGATTCAGGCTACAACAGGCTCGTCTGTGCCGCAGTCGTCGGGGACACGCTTCTCGCATGCATGCCATGTCTTCGGCTGGAAGACGAAGCAGCCGCAGACTTCGCTTTGTCTGGACCGGCAGCAGCGGAGCTGCAAATGCGTTTGCGTGCGCTACTGGTCGACGGCGGCCTGTTTTTGGCAGAGGCATCAGAGTCAATGACTCACACTGTGCTGCGTGCGATTCAGGGGCGCATCGTCTTTGTGAAGGCGGGTACGCCAGACGCTGGTGCAGTCTGCCTGCGCTGGCCAGCCCCCGGCCCTGGGCGATCTGCTCCGATAGCGAGGGCCAAGGAGTCACTTTGCATATATGTTTCCGTACTTGTTGCTTTGTTCCGAACAGGGGTTTAAAAAAATCCAAACAGTAAACCCTGCAAACCCCCCAGTCGTTGCCGTCCTCAAGGCTCTTTGCCGTTTTCGATGCCTATTTCCAGGCGAATTTTCCGATGTTCGAGGCCCGATCGTCTTGAACAGTATTGTTAGCTTGACTTGCAGCCTTGGGGCTGGTCGGCCCTGACAGGAAGCAAATGCTTTTGCTGCCTTTAACATCGATTTCCAGGGGCTTACCACACCAGACCGCTTCAAATTCATTCGATTGCTGTGCCATCGTTTTCAGCTCGATGTGAATGCCGTCTGGCGTCAGTTCATCGGGAATGGGAAAGAGTCAGGCCGGTTGTGAGTTCTCCATAATCATAAACTCAGTACGTACTGCTCTTAGAACCGATGGCCATTAGTACCCTGCCACCTTTTGCACCCCTGCAAGGCTTGCTGCACCGAGCCCGGTGGCATGGCTCGCAGGCCGGCTTAGCCCTTGCTGCTGCTTCGGTGCTGCCCGCAAACAGCAATGACAATGTACTGCGGCTTCGACCGCCTGAGAGCAGACACCAGCAAGCCTGGCTTGCAACCTGGAAAGAGCTTCGATCGGGACCAGCCAAACAGCTCATAGGCATATATCTGGCGTCATTGTGCCATGTTGCCTGTTTCAGAAGAGTTCTCAGTCTTCAAGCTTCTGTAGCAGTGAGCAGCATGAAGCCAGTTTTTGTAGTATCGACAGCCGGCAATCAATTTTTTGAGTTTGCAGCCGCTGTGCAGGAGTGGAACAGGCACGGTGGACCGCTGGTTGGGGCAACTCAGGAAAATTGAGAAATTCAGGAGCGTCATGGATCCCAGGGGTGTCCAAGCAGCGCTGAAACTGCTGGTGCAAGATGATAAAGGAAGACGCCGTGAGGAGCTGAATCCTCAGCAAATGCTGGTTTCATGCACGGCCAGAGTTGCTTCAGGAGGGGGAGGAGTGGCACATCCGATGTCCAGGTTTGGGCTTCGTGCGCAAAAGGTGTATCAGCAGCTCTTCGGTGAGACACGCTTGCCATCACGCGATCTTGCGCCACAGCTGCCAGGCGAGATTGCCAGAAAGCGTCTGCTCGCTGATCGGCCTCGACTGTCTCAATGCAGACCACGTGCAAAGATCGGCAAGTCTGAAGCTGCACTTATGGAGGAGCACGGCAGGTCCCTGTTGGCTGCAGTGAAGCGTGTTCATGAAGGGTCGGAAGCTGGCGCTGCTGATGGGCCGTTGGGGCGCATCGACCTCCCACCGGCGAAGCGCCCGAGACATGCTATGATGGAGGCAGCAGCGGCCGCTGATGACATGTATTTCAAGATGAGCTCTGGTTCAGAAGAGCGGCTGGACCCGTCTGAGGTGGCCGACGCACAGGGGGATGATTGCGCTGAGGCTTCCAAGGCTATTGCTTTCCAAAAAAAAGTGCTGCAGAAGAAAGTTGCGGTATTTGCTTCCGCAAAGCCAGGCGCGCCCGTGCCGTACGTGGATGCTAAAGGCGGCCTGATGAGGCCCGCTGCTAAGCCTCCTGTTGATCCGGGCCCAGCTCCACCGCTGCCTGAAAAATGCACTATTCTTTTCGCTCCTGGTCTGAATCCCCAACGACGCCTAGACTCTGCAAAATACAGGCGCCGCAAAGATGGCAATTATGCCCAGAGTACAGACATGGTGGTGGTCAGCAATCTGCATTTGCACTTTGAATCGCCTGAAGGTCTCTTTGCGCGGTTGCATGGCAGCTGCCTGCTCAGCAAGGCCTCGTTGGATGACCCTGAGAAGCATGCAGAGGAAAGAGTTGCTTTCAGAAGTTTTCTTACGCAAGGCAGGCCCGTCTGTGTTTGTGTTCACGACAGCTTCCAGAGCCAATATCCTGCCCACACAGACGTCCTGGTGAAGGCGGCCGATGTGAGCCCGACTATGTCCGATGGGAAGCGGCCACGGTTTGAGGTCCATCGGCTGGATAGCGCAGGAACTGTGCCCAGGGCAACGGCGCGGAATCGGCTTCTTGTTGGTGACTCATATGAGCGGCCACCTGCAGAGGAGTCGACCGCGGATAATGTCAAGATGGTAGTCTGGCAGATGACTGACCTGTTTCGGACGGTTACTTTAGCTTATGCTTCCTCCTCCAGCAGTGCGGCTGCCAGTCGGTCCAGCTGATGTAGCTCTTTGCAAGTGCACATACCCTCGTGTAAGTGCGGATCATCAATCATCATGACACTCCTGGAGTTATCTCTGGCCGACTATGTAGCCAACGACATAGGCCGTTCAGCACGAACAGTGCCTGTTTCACCCGTTTCAATGCTGGTCTGACATGCTGGCATGTGCATTGAAAGTCTTAAGGGACAGTGTCTATCACTCGTCGTCACCCTTTAAATCTTGCTATACTCTCCAGACTTTACTACCGCCTCACCCGGTTACTGTTGTGCTCTCCCTGAGGTCGCGCTGGAGCGCAATGCAGAGCAGGCCGCGTCAGGTCTTCACAGATCGTGGGTTGAAAGTCACACGCACACATACGAACATACATCGCTGGGATGATGTGTTGCCATGTCTGCCCATGCGGTCCTGCCTCATATTGGCCCCAAAATTGGCAGGTGTTGGTTGTGCTTCGAGGGCCTCAGCTTCTGCGGTGTGCGGCGCCTCAGTGAGGCTTGGGTACTGTTCATCGGACATGTACGATGGGTCCCTGTCGGGGTGTGGCCTTGTGCGGGAGATCGGGGTCTTGTTGAAGTACACATACACAGTCAGTAGATCAAGGAGGTTGCCTTAATTTAATAATACCCCACGCCCGGCAAGCAGGCGATAGTGGGCAACAATAGAGCTTGGCTAGTGCTTCCGGTGTACATGAAATAAGTGTAGTTTTTTGGTTTCTGGACGTGGCCATCACAAATATTGAAATGAAGGTAGGGTTTTAAGTTTAGAAACTCCACTCCACTATGCTTCCTTCTCTCAGAAAGGCAAGCCAGGGAGGTTCGTGAGTATGTTTCATTCAGGCTGGAGCCTTGCGACGGTTTGCTGGTCCGGGAGCCAAGTGCTCTTATCTGATGCATCGCAGTGGCCACCACTCATGGGCCTTTGTTTGGGTGTCTCTGCCTTCATGTGTCTCGCCAAAACAAAAATTTTCTCGCACGCCGACCCTGGCATGCAATCCGAAACAGGGGGGGCCTCCCCAGGGTCAGCCGCCGACGGCTGACCCTGCAGAGGCCGTAAGACCAGGAAGTGCAGGGATGTTTTGCTCGACCCCGAACCTTTGACCACAGCCTCCCTAACCGGAGGGCCTGCCCAGGGTCAGCCGTCGACGGCTGACCCTGGAGGACCCCCCTTAGTTAGGCACCTGCCTCCAGGGTTGCCGGGTGTAAAACATTTTTATTTTGCATACCTCTCTCTGAGTCTCTCTGTGTCTCTCTCTCTCTCTCTCTCTCTCTCTCTCTCTCTCTCTCTTTCTCTCTCTCTCTCTCTCTCTCTCTCTCTCTCTCTCTCTCTCTCTCTCTTTCTCTCTGTCCTTCTCGGTTTCTCTCTGTCTCTCTCCGTCTCTTCTTCGTTGTCTGCGCTGGCTATGTGAAAGCCCAGTCATGGTGGGATTGCGGCCCAGGCCGTCTGAAACGTGTTGCATGCAAACCCGCTCCAGGGTCAAGCGCCTGTGTGAGGTCACTTTTTGTGTGGGCCATGGGAAAGCGAGGTGCCGCTGCCCCTGCCCCCAAGTCTTCACCGCCTGCCAAGCAAAAAAAAGCAAATGGCGGGGCAGCCGACAAGGGAGAAACGGGCGAGGAGCACCCAACCGTTGCACTTCTCAAAGGTGCCCTCGACATCTTAAAGGATGAACTTGCAAGCGTTGCCGAATGTGATCCTGTTGATGCAGCCGGGATTGGGGCTTTTGACCTGGCCAGCTACAAACGCAACATGAAGAAGCACAACGAGTATGAGTGCTGTGTGGTGCTGACGGACATGAATGCTCTGTCGTTTACTCACACCTCCATACCGCCTGGGATGGGTGAGCGTCTTAGCCCATGTGTGCCATGTAGTCCACAGTGAACACTGTGCAGCTGGGCCTGCCCATCCCTTTGTGACTTCGAGCTGTGTCGAGGTGATGTGAAACTGAAGGCCAAGACGCTTTTCCAGGATGCTGCGGGTCACTGGGTTGCAAGGCCTCTGGCAGATCCCTCGTTCGTGCGGGCCACGTCTATGTGTGAACCGCCTCAGCCTGGAAAATTCGAGACCATGAACAAAGATGCGGAGCGTCGACCCGGCATGTTGTAGATTGGTGCCAAATTTCTCGCAGCCTAAGACAGGACTTAGTCTTGCGTTATACCGCTGCAGGCGCTGCCTTCATCTGGGCGTGGTCGGAGGCAGTTCGGAGCGGTGCATCGAAGGATGTGCGCAAGGCCTTCCAGCAGGCTGCCCTGTGCGTGCGCGTGACTTGTCGGACGCATCAGCCTGTGGCAGTCGGTGTGTTGTCTCGTTTATGTGGCCGCCTGGACCATCCCAAACAGGTAGGTTAAACGGTTGAACAACCGAGGTACGGTTCCATTACTATCCGTGCCCACAACAGTGTGAACGCCAAAAGTGGATTTTTTCCAGCCAGTCGAAGACAGACGCGGCCACTGAAGTTCTGAACGGCTGGCGCATGGTGCGGGCGCTTGGCCAGGTCAAAGCACTGATGGTGACACACGCCCTTCCAACATCTCCCGAGGACATCGAGAAATGGTTCCTCATCTGCGTGTCAATAGAAGATTGTTGTTGTTTCAGGCTTTGCCTACACATGCTCCGATCCCCCGAGGTTCACCGCCAAGGCAAACATGAGCGCCCGGACCATCAAGCTGTGTATCAGGGTGTTTGAGAGACTGGAATCTCTTGCCGGTGTGGACAACTTGGTTGGCCAGCTTGATGATGCATTTGGAACTCTGCACACCCTTGCAACGGTTGCCGGGCTTGAAATGCTGTGCTCTAGAACAAGCTGCCCGAAGAACAAGAAGCTTGAAGGTGAGCTTGTGCTTTGGAGCCTTGAACTCTGGGTCCAAGAGGTCAACCTTGGTCGTGTGAATCCAAATTCCAGCAAGGAGGTCCTGGCCAGCTGCATCAACAGATTCTTGCTGAAGAGGCGGTTGGTAAACTACATCGCTGCGAAAGTCAAGCAACCTGATGTGAAGGATGTTGTCTATGAGCCCAACAGGTCACCATCGACCGTGCTCCATGCGATTTTCACCAGCATGAGGGCTTTCAGAGAGTCGGGCTGCTCACAGGCAACATCTGCTGCCCCAATGACAATGCCCTGGCTGGCAGCCTTGCCTCAGCCACTCGATCACTCCGGATGAAGCATTTAAGACTAAGTTACAATTGCTGCTCCTCATTCATGGCTCACCATGCCGTCGCGATGTGCAAGCTCAGGTGTGTTCGCGCCGCCATGGACTTCTGTGGCAAGTTGCTTAGGGCGCATGCCGGGCTTGATGAGGTTCTCTCGGAAGAGGTCGCTCAGAATGCCATGGTTCCTGCGGAGAAGATCCTGTCACTGGCAAAGGTGAAGAGCCTCTTCGACATTGAGGGCGTGCTGGCTGCACGTGCCCAGGACATCGAGAAGGAGAAGAAAGAATCGGAGGCAGCTGAGGCGGAGGCCATCGCACGAGCCGCGGAGTCGACAGCAGAAGCTGCTGTTGAGGTCGCTCCGACTCCAGCTGAGCCTGCCGATGCAATTCAGGAGCACTTGCAGCCGGAGGCATGCGAGGATGATGCGCCGCAGACTGCCTCAAACGAGGATCGCGTCAAGATGTTCAACATGATTGTGGTGCCCCAGATGGCATTGGACCTTATCGCCAAGCTCGAAGATCAGAACTTCGAAGAGTTGGTTGATTACGCCAGCATGCGAGCCTTGTCCGTCTGTCATGTCTCAGACCCTGCAGCAAAAGCTGTACACACCACATGATCCTGTAACCTGTTTTTGCATATAGTTCCATTCCCCACTTCCCCAGGCATCAATGAGTTCCTGGACATCCGTGAGTGCCCCACGAATGGCAGCAGCAAGGATTACAAGAGCGTGCTGCAAGAGGCCGGCTGTGGTCAAGGCCCGCCGAGGGTGTACATCTACGATGCCAAAGCACATGTTCGTGTTGTTACAACAGACTCCGACCTGAGGGCTAACCCGTGGAAGCGGAGTGTGGCGCTAGACATCACTTCCACGAAGAATTGGCTTCATGCTCTCTTTGTGGACCCTGCCACCGTGAAAAAATCGAGCGAGAAGCAGCCGGTGCTGATGAGGAAGACAGACCTTCTCATGCTCTATGACGGCCGCTCGCAGCGGTCGTTCGCCGCCATGTCCTCTGAGATCGGCAAGATCATGCCACATGTGTCAAAAGAGCTCGAGTTGCCAAGTCGGCATTACACCCTTGTCCGTCGCATGTACCACAACAAGGAGTTCAGGGACTCCAGAAGCTTGTATGCGACGCGGAGCAGCTCTTTGAATGCCAAATCGGCAGAACCCTTGGAGATCGTCTTCTCCAAGACTTTGAAGCTCGCCCTCAGGAGCCAAGAGGACATCGCTGGCCAGACTACGGGCTCTGGGAGGATTGAAGACAACCGGTGCAGGGCTTGGTCCGACTTGGCGATGAAAGCAGAAGAATCTCAACTCTTGAGTCAGGTCTCTTTTCCAGTCTACGAAAGCATGCTGGGTAGCCGGGCCGGCGGCGGCGACAAGGGCGGCGACTCGCTGCACAGTGCCGTGGGCGACGCGGACGAGGACAGTGACAATGGTGACGCAGCGGCTGCTCAAGTACCACCCGAGGCTCGGATGTTCGTTTGCCCTTGGGAGGCGCACGAGGACGACATGGCCCTTGCCTACCATCTGTGTCGGCCAGAGCATGGACGCTTGGTGATTCTCACCCCAGGCAGCGGAGAGAGTGCTCTGGCCGCGGTCAGAGCGAAGATTCATGCAACCCTTCTTTGCGAGAACGGCGCACACAAGCAGGTTGTGTTCCAAACGATCCTTCTCAAGATCGTGGTGGCTATGATCTCGGGAAACTCCCCTGGCTTCAGCTTGGGCCGTCGTGTGCTCTCACGGGTGAAGAGTCTGAATGGGGATGACAGTGTTGAGCCACCGAAGCCGTCAGGTGGCCAGATTTCCCGGGCTGCGTCGTATCAGTTCATGACTCCAAGCCCGAGCAAGCCGAGGCCGTTCGGGAGCCCGGCAGCGACGAGCCCGGCAGCCACCGAAGGTGTGCAGGCAGAGTCAGAGGACGCAGGGCATGTGAGTGACGAGTCAGGTTGGGTGCCGTCGGGCGACGAGGCGGCATCATAGTAGGTCTTAGGTCCTGCCGTACAGTCGGTGCGTTCAGCGTTTTGCCGCACAGCGCATCACCAGTGCAAGCTTCCATGCCCAAGCGTCCGAATAAAAACTACGATAGGCATGCAGTACTGCAACTTGCTTGGTGTTCCTCCGCTTGGCCTCGGTGTTGCGCTGCGCTTTGCTGCTCCACTGAATCTACAAATTGGTTTGGCGCGCTCTGAGAATACCACAGAAGCGAGATACAGGCTCTTTTTCGCTGCCATATGACCATGTGCTGCTGTGAGCTTCTGTCGCGCTGAGCTAACTAGCTAACTGTTTGCCCAGGTGGCTGGCTGGCCATTGCTGGGCCCTTACTTTAAATAAGCGAAGCTGAAAGCCAGTGGCGCTATCAGGGGTTTGCTGAAAGTTGCTGCAGGCATGGTTTTCTTGCTCGGGGAGTCTCTCATTGTCATGGCTTGTATATGTAAAGCTGTGCTCAAGACAAGCAAGAGTCGACGAAGAGTGCAAGCCATGTCAAACTCGGAAGGTGTGCGTACTACTTTGGACTTGCAATGCATCTCCTAACCTTGCAAACAGTTTGCGCTGCCTTCAGCTCGACAGTCAAAATTAAGTCCTTCTCCCTGACCGTCGTCGACAGGGGGGCCGAAAGCCAGGTTGAGTACACCAACGCTTCTGGCGAGTATCGCGGCCTTTCACGCAGGCCCTGAGGCTTGGGCGATGATGACAGCGGATGTGATGGTTTACCAGATGGTGGACCATGACGATGATTTGAGTCGTCTCCGTGTCATGCTTAGAAGCTGCGTCACCCAGGCCAGGTTTAGGGTTTAGTGAAGGGTTAAAGGGTTAAAGGGTTAAAGGGTTAAAGGGTTAAAGGGTTGAAGGGTTAAAGGGTTAAAGGGTTAAAGGGTTAAAGGGTTAAAGGGTTAAAGGGCTAAAGGGCTAAAGGGCTAAAGGGCTAAAGGGCTAAAGGGCTTAGGGTTTAGGGCTTAGGGCTTAGGGCTTAGGGCTTTGGGCTTTGGGCTTTGGGCTGAGGGCTGAGGGCTTAGCTTACGGTTGCAGTCCTAATCTGTCTCAGGTTTGTGTGGCTCCTTCTGCCATTCTCCACAAGTCCCGTCTGAGCTTGCTGGAGCAGAGCTAGACTGCATCGTCCACGAGCTTTGAAAGCATGATCTCTAGTTGAGGCTTCAGGGGCAGGTGCCGCAAAGCTTTGGCACGAGCCCCCTGGCTCTGCGTAGGCAAATGAAGAAGATCGTGTCTCCATCCTTTGATGCTCCAGACCTCGCCAACACACATGGAACGAACCCGTGTGCTTCCAGTCGTCTCGTCTTTGTAGCCCAGAACGACATTCGTGAGGGAGGGAGGCACTTTCACAAAGAGTGACGGGTGCAGCGACTTGGGAAGGTAGCTTGCGGAAGCCATGACAACGCGACGGGCACGGAGTTCGGTGACATATCAGTCAAGTGTGCCAGCTTTCGCTTGCTCCCTGTCTCACCTTCGGTGTCCATCATCAAATGACTTGCCAGCAAGGCCTGCTGGGGGCTGGGCTGCTGTATGTTGCCGCTTTGCAGCGGCAAGCACCAGTGCGTTCAAAATGTGAGAAGTGAGAACAACTGTTGTGACTCCAATTTAACAGTTCCTTTCTCAGTTTGTCCATAGCACGCCCAGGTCCACATCATTGCCCCGCACGCGCTTGGAGGCAATGCTTTTTGGGTTGAACAGCAATTTCATCTATCAGAATCTATCAACATACTTGGTGATGAGCAAGAGCTGTTTGCTTTGCCTCAGCACGAGTTTCTTCCTGGCGGCTGAATGTGGCTTCTGTGTCTGCGATGTCTCTGTCTGCTGGCTCAATCAGGGCTTCGCTGAAGGTCAGCAGTATCGTTTCCATCAGTGTGTGGTTTGTGGTAGGTGTCAGTGTTTCTTTGCCTTTTGGAGGCATGGGCAAGTCAAGCGCAGCTTGCAAGCGACCTGCTGCTGCAACCAAGACGGTTGTAAAAAAGGCTCCAGTGCAGCCAACGATTACAAAGGCTGCCTTTGATCTTGAGAAGTTTACACACTTGATGGAGCAGGTGCTTGGCGCCACTGAGGTGGCAACACAGGCTCCCAACATCATCTGGGCGTCAGGCTTTGATGGGATGAACACAGTGGGTCGATGCATTGATTCGCTATTTGGTTCGGATGGAAACACACAAGCCTTCGGAGCGGAAATGTCTGAGAGCTCCGCAGCGTTTGCTCTGATGTGCACAAATCCGGGACACGTGTTCAAGGACAGGTTTTGGAAAATCACAGTTACGGCTCATTCAAAGGGGAATCGTGTCTGAATGTAAAGTCACACTGCATTCTTCAGACTCTGATTCTTGTTGTTTCCAGCAGGATGTGGCGATGACAGCCAAGCAAGGCGGCTTTTGCTTGAAACACGGGCGCAAATGCCAATGTGTAGTCCGTGGATCTGGAGGCACAGCCGCTTTGCAGCTCTACACAGCTGGCTTTACGTGCAAGTCGAACAGCGTGAGAAGCCTCAAACGCTGGGTTCAGAATCCACTTGAAGAGAGCAGCAGCAGCTCTCAAGCGTTCCACCTGGCGGTGAATGCCATCCGCCGACATGCTCCGGACTTTGTGGTGCTTGAGAATGTCCTCGGGGCGAGGACAGGGTGGGAATTTTAGAAGCCCTCAACCCAAAGAGACAGAACTTGTGCGGGTTGAGCCGCGGCCGCGTGTTCGAACCAAGGAGGCCATCGAAGCCCAAGGATGGCGGGCCGAGCGAAGCACCTATCGATAGGTACCGTGGCATCTTGGCCAATGTTCCGGGGCCGTATCAGTGGGAGGACCTGGATGTGACTGGCAGACCGCTTCCTGAGAAGCGTGATCGATTGATCATCTTGGGTGTCAAGCAGTCTGGCGGCCACTCATCATTCACCGCGACAAAGTGGAAGGAGCAGATCCTGTTGCTCGAGAAGGCCTCGGATGCCTTGCCGATTCACTCTATGGTGGGCATGATTGAGAGTTCGAGGCCAAGGGAGAGTTCAAGTACCAAACCGACAAGGAATGCTCAGAGCTGGACGGACGAGAGCAAGTACCATCAGTACTTTTCCGAGATACTTGGGAAGGCTGTGAGCGCCAAGAAGATCCACGACCCGAAGCCGGCTCCAGTTGCTGAACGGGCATCGCGCCGTTTCCAGCTGCAGACAGCCACTGCGTGGCAGCAAGCGAACGCAGATTGCTGTGAGATACTCCTCAAGCAGCAGGCGGAAGCTGGCGGGTGGACCCTGGAGAGCGAGGAGCTGCATCCACTCTTTGACCTGAGCCAGACCTGCGGGCATGGACACGCGACTCTCTTCCCAATTTGCTCAACACTTGCAACATCAACACGCATCTTCAGCTTGCGTACTGGTCAGTTTCTGTCGGGAGAGGCACACCTGAAGACATTTGGCATCATTGAGTAACCATGCTTTGGTTTGGTTCCCAGTACACTAGCTGCATGACCCGAAATTTGGAAAAGGATGCTCGGCTGGGACGCCGGCTCGATGCCATCCACGTGTTTCAGTGACACGGAGCTGTGCACGATGGCCGGAAACGGCATGGCATTCAGCACCCTCATCAAGGTTTTCCTACCGCTGCGTAAGCACTTGGAGACCAGGACCCATTGACAGCATGCCTCAGTATGCCTGCACCATAGGCCCAGCGGGCCCCGTTTTGATTCGCAGCAATGCGTTTTGCTTTCAGATCTCTGTGCTGAGAATCTGGTTGGACAAGCGACACCCTGTACTCCGACGGGCGCTGCGTCGGAAAGCAAAACAATCCGATTTCGTTGCAGTGAGTCACCGTGCAACATAGGAGAGGTAGCAGGTGTTGCTCACCTTTCACGTCCATGAAGCTTGCCGAAACGACTGGCAGCATTGTGATTTCTTCCTGAAGTGGCCTTTGAAGCTGCTGTCGCGAGGCCACGCCTGGTCAGTGTTGGCGGCGATGCTTGTCAGAGGCTGGGCGCGGTTAGTTGAACACACACTGTCAAAGTGCCCTGTGCATAATAACAAGTCACAGCAAGCAACAGGACAACTAGAAGCCTAGAAGCTGGCCTTATGAATGATCCGTGGAGTATGTGCAAATGGCTGTGCCAGTGATGCATTCCATGTTTCTGACAACAGATTGACATGAGCTTTCTGAAGCACACATGTGTCGCCAGCTGCCCCGCCAAGTTGCGATCGATTTTCATGGCTCAGTCAACCTTTGCCTTGACTGTGTGCTTCAATAGGCTTTGCCCTTTGTCAGCCATCCATTCATGAGAATGGCGGTCTTTTGGTGCGGATCGTGCATCAACGCCGCATCGGCTCTGGGAAATGGCTGTACCCATGTGGTCTTTAGCAACGAAGAACAGGCCAGTCTGTGCCGCATCCGGTACCGGAACATGTTTGCAGATGTGGTCACAGCTTCGAGGCTTGCGGAAGGTTGTTCGCGTGGTGCCTGTCTTGTCGGGTCACCCAAAGATAGAAGCATTGCCGAAGTCATGGACTTGGCAAACAAGATCGAAGTTGATGTGGTTGCTTTGGCGCTGTGGTGGCAGCCAGCCAAAGCAGTCGAGCAACCTGGCTGGAGCGTCGCCTGCAAATTGGTTCTATGGGAAGGCCTTGGTGGCCCTTCCTGCGGCTTCAATTTCTTGGTCCTCATGCGCAAGGGAGAAGGACATGGCAAACATTTGCAAGAGGTGCTGGATGCTGCAATTGCAAAAGCCAAGCCGTGGCGCAAATTCGTACCGGATCCGAAATCTTCGACATCAACTTTGGAAGCTGTAGTATCTCTCCCGAAGCCTGAACCCAAGGAGGCGGCTGCGGCTGCGCAAAGTGCCACAGCCCCGCAGCCTGCAAGTGAGGATACTTCGGAAAAGAAGCCTGCAACTGAGGATGCTTCGGAAAAGATGCCCAAGAATCTCGATGCATTGAGGGCCGCTTGTGCGCAGCTCCAGAGTGTTGCTGGGAACAAGCGTCCGTGGTACATTCCAGTTGTGAGTGGCAGCAAGAAACCGAGAGTCGTTTCTACTGTGCCGCCAGAGTTCAAGGCGAGAAACATTGTCTTGGCACGGATCGATTCCGGGATCTGCCAGTTGGGCGCAAATGAAATGTTGCAGATCCTCGGATGGGATTCCGACCAGATCAATGTTCATCTTATGCCGTCAGCCTGTCGGCCAGCGGTCATTGCAGCTTCAGTCCCAAAGCCCGTTGCGGAGATCCTCCTAGCAGCAGCTGTGATGGATGTGGGGCAAGGCAAAGTGTCGGACTGTCAGATTCCATCCGTTGACACCGTCAGAGGTGAATCGTCATTCGGTCCAATTGTTTGACTCATGGAACCGAAGTTTTGCTTGGGTGGATGATGACAGATGACGAAAAAGGTGTCGCGCTGCACCAGTGCCGTGCAGCAGAGGTTCCGTAAGAAATATCAAACCTTGAACACATCAACATGGCTTCCAAGCAAATTGCTGCTCATTCCTGAAGGCCGTCGTCTGCCCCAACTTCGACCTTCTTCTTCGGAGGCGCCTTGCAGTGAATTCTTTGGTCAGTTCGTCCGGTTTGGATACTTTGTAGTGATCGCTTGCAAGCGGCTGGAGTCAGTGTCCCGTGTGTACTCCTCGTATTGTGCCACCTTGGAAACTAGTTTTTGGGCACTTTAAGGAGCTTCTGCAGGTCGTCGCTGGTGAAGGCAGCTTGTAAAATTAGGTGTGCTCGATCGGTCTCTTCCGATGGTTCGCAGCTCCCGATTCAGTGTGAAGCACAGATCGATACGTAAAGACATCTTGCTGTCTTGGCATTTTTCATGCAGTGGCAGTCCCTAGGATGAAAGGCTCCGACTATGACTGTAATTTAAATGTCCTCGCCGACATTGCCCTCACCGAAATTCACACAGAGAGACACGACTGGAACACAGGCCCTCCGCTGATTCATGGAGCGGGCGGCAGCAAGGGCTACCAGCTCGAACGGCAAGTCAGTCCGAATGACAAGACCGTGTAGTCGTGCTGTTAATCATCTACTGTACTAGCCGGGAGTTCCTCCATTTCATTGTGCCGACACGCTTGCATTGATTTTGTTTTGCGCTTGGCTTTGCCACTGCATCGCTGGATTAACCTTGCAAGTGATGTCAGACCATACTGAGGCTGAGAACTTGGGCAAGCCTCCTCGCTTATTGTCCTGCCGCCGTGATTCGAGCAGTGTTGCTCAGGGTTTTGCCAGTAGAGTTTGTGTCTCAGCTCAGATATTTGGTGCTGTCTGCGTTGGTGTGTTTATAGAGTGAACCACACACCCAGTGCTGAATGCATGCGGCCTGCTTATGATGTTTGAGACTGGCGTCATTCGGCAGCGCAGCTAGATCTTCAGCAGCAGGGGAAGACAGTTCTGCCACAGAGCCCTGTGCCAGGCAGCAGCTCACATAATTTCAGATAATGTTCTTTAGAGTTGTAAGGTTGCTGGCTCCTAAATCCTTTCACCTAGTACCTAAGCCGGAAATACTGCGTGCCAATCATCTTTTACGCACTTGTTGTTTGGCCGGCATCAGGCACGTGTCCTTGGGGCTTACGTGCGCCATGGTCCGCCGAACCAACAAATCGCTTGGCATACCTCGACCTCCCTCGCCATACGCGGTCTTCTCAAGTCACGTTGCCCGGGAAGGCACCAGTTACCCGCCGCCGCGGCGTCTGGTGAAGAAGCAGTTCTGCAAAACCCAAACGGCTATGCGACTCCGGTGGTGCTTGCCTTAGTCGCTGCCTTGAGGAACACATTCGACATGTATAGTCTCGCCCTGCACGTTCATGTAAGACAGAGGGATGATTTTCTACAAAGCTCATTGATTTGTGTCAGCCATGTCAATCACCATGCTGACTGAGGAAATCAATGGATGCCAAGGAGAAGGCCAAGTTCCAGCAGGAAGCAGCTAGCAAGTCTGCCGATGCTCAGCGGGCCCGTGGCGCAGTGCTGTCCCGTGCACCTCCGGAGCCAAAGCCAACTGCAGGGGAGGTTCAGTTGGGGACTCGAGTGGAGGTGTGCTGGCAATGCACAACGCTGGAGGCCACGCGTCTCATTGGAGAAGGGGCGTATGGCAGCGTGTACGAGTGCCAAAGCGCGGCAGGTGCGAGGTACGCCGTCAAGCTCTATGGGAGGAGCGCCGGAGAGAACCTTGACAACGAGGCTGCCGCGTACAAAAGGCTGAGTGCTCATCCGAACATTCTTGCTTTGTGGGGAGCTGTGACAGCGACTACAGATGACAGACTGGGTCTCATCTTCGAGCTGGGGCATCCTTTGTCAGAGTACCTTCGGGATCGCCGCCTTCCTTTGCAGCTTGATCGAGAGCCAAAGTCGCTGGCCAAGCAACTTCGCGTTCGCTGGCAAGTTGCGGTGCAGTTGTCACAGGGCTTGGACTTCATGCACAAGCTCGAAGTCATCCACTGCGATGTCAAGGTTTCTAATGCGATCGTGCAGATGGACACAAACGTCGTCAAGTGGTGTGACCTTGGCCTTGCTTCCCGAAGCGGCACGTTTGTGGTGGCCAATGAGAAATATACAGCTGTTTGCCGTCCTCCAGAGCTGGGTCAGATCGGTGATAAGAGCATTCGTATTGCTCCGTCTGCAGATGTGTGGGCTTATGGATGCACGGTGTTCTCTGTGCTGAGCGCCTCCCCTGCCGCATACTTGTTCCCAGATCGGTCAGTCTTGTACTGCAAGAAGTTTGTCACGACACGCTTGAGCACAGCTGTGGGACACGATGTGGAAGGTCAAAGAGTCATATCTCAGATGCTCAAGCAGTCACCGCTTGAGCGAATTTCGCTGGCAAGCTTCATGTCCAAAGGATTGGAGCGCATCCGTGTCTGGTCATGACGACCTTTGGATGCTGGATGTTATTAGGGGGGGGGGGGGGGTCGAGACCTGTTACTGTTGAACAGGCGCCAAAAAAGCTGGTTGCACCTCAGCTTCAACTGCCGAGAAGTTTTAACAGCATCCTCAAAATACAAGACTCGCTGCTGTTCCAAGCGACATGTGCCAGTGCCAGGGTGCGATGCCACAGAGTCGCTCGGGGCCAAGCTGCGGCATCTGTTGTAGTAGGACGGGTTAGCTGAGTGTCAAGCCGTCAGGCCAGCAGGTGTAGAGGTTCCGTGCTTGTCAACCTCGAGGTGTTCTCACACATGATTGATGTTAGACTGCCCTGAGGCGTGGCTCCATGGATGTGAGTGCCATCAGCATTCATCCGTTGCTTCAAGAGTCGGTGCTGTGTTGCAGAGCTACCCCAGACAATTTAATGTGTAAGTGGCAACATCTCCAGAGTCTGCTGCTTACTGGCGTTTTGCTGCGGAGCTAAAATGGTTTGCCAGGGAGACATGCACTGGGCATGCTACATTTACGGTCCGCCACACTTAGCCGTATACCGTGCTGGCAACATGGCCCTATAATTGCCATTAAATTTTAAATTTTTGTTTGGCCTTGAACTATGCCCAAGAAAAGGGTACCCGTTACTTGCCTAGGCTACTCCTGGGCCTAGTAGGTGTGGCAGGCAGTTGAGGGTTTCAGGGTTTCGGGGTTTCAGGGTTTCAGGGTTCTCGGGTTGTAGGGTTTCAGGGTTCTAGGGTTTTAGGGTTTCAGGCTTTTTAAGTTTTAGGGTTTGGGCTTTCAGGTTTTAGGGTTTTAGGGTCAAGAATTCGTGAAGTTTAGGGGGTAGGGCTTAGTGCTCGTGGCTGCAATGTCAGGCTGGCGTGGCGCGGCTAAAGCCGCGAAGCCTAAATGCGACAGGCCTAGAACCTGCACAAGCCCCAAGCCCTAAGCCCTAAACCCTAAACCCCTAACCCCTAAACCCTAAACCCTAAACCCTCAGCCACAGACACTCAAGACTGGCTCCCGCAGCGCCGAGGCCTCTGTGGCCATCCGTCGGGACAAACGTGCGCAGGGTTTAGGGTTTAGTAAGGTTTAGGGTTTAGACCCAGGATTTGGGGTTTAGACCCCGAACCCTAAACCCGTAGCACCCCAAAACCCTACACCCTAAACCCTCAAAAGCCCTGGAGGCCGAATATACCCGAGGAACACTACATCCTAGCCCTAAACCCTAAACACTAAACCCTAAACCCTACAAACCCTAAGAAACCCCAAACCCTTAAGCCCTTGTATACCCGACTCGACCCAAAGCCTTAAATCTTATGTAGCCAGTGAGCACGAAGTCCTAGGGTTTAGGGTTTAGGGTTTAGGGTTTAGGGTTTCTGGTTTGCGGAAACGCCCCAGGTGCGGAACCTGTCCTGGACGGAGGATGCGGCCCGGGCCCCAAGACCACTAAACCCTAAACCCTAAACCCTAAACCCTAAACCCTAAACCCTAAACCCTAAACCCTAAGCCCTAAACCCTAAACCCCTGAGCACCCGGATGGTCCTATAGTCCCTGCTGTCTAATCCCAAAACCCGAGCCCCTAAACCCTAATTCCTGACTCCTGAGCCCTAAACCCTCATTCTTGATTCCCAAATCCTGAAATCTAGGTGGGTGGTTGTCAAAACTATGATCCCTTTGCGGTACCCTAAATATTAGGTGCCGTCTTATCATAGGGATGAAAAAAGGAACTATATATTTGACAACCACCCAGGTGGAGGCCCTGTCGCCGTGGGACCCTTGTTCATTTTTGTTGGGGTTTAGGGTTTAGGGTTTAGGGTTTAGGGTTTAGGGTTTGTTGCCTCATGAGCGCCATTTGAGCTGAAACGGGTGATCTTTTTGATTATTTCCGAAAATAGCAGAGCAGGCCCCCAATCAAGCCTTCTGCCCTTTTTGTTGGAGTTTGGGTTCCCGTATAAGCCCCTGTAAACCACAAAGGGCAACAATTTTATTGCTCGGCTACTCTTGGGTCGAAATAAACGTTCTCCTATTGGCCAGGGCTGTGCCCGGTCCTTCCATGCAGCCCCTCTGTTGTCAACCCTAGACGGAGCCTGAAACCCTGGCAGGTTTAGGGTTTAGGGTTTTGGGTTTAGGGTTTAGGGGTTAGTGTCCTTCTTTGCCAGGACGAACAGACGACCACCACCGAGAGCACCACCACGACAACCACCTCCACCGAGGAACTCCTCCTGTCGCGTAGGGTTTAGGGTTTACGGTTTATAGGGTTTAGGGTTTTGGGTCTAGGGTCTAGGGTTTAGGGTTTGGGGTTTAGGGTCTAGGGTCTAGGGTCGAGGGCTTGGGGTCTTGGAGTTCCCTTTTCATCCTACGTTGTTCTGGAAACCTAGTTGGCTGCCTGGAAGTTGGAGGGTTTTAGTCAGGACTGCGCTGCACTGTGGGGCCCGGGTTTGTGAGACTCGATTCTATTTAATGTTGGTCAACTTGGGTTTGTTAAACGAGTAGTTCTTCATTGAGGTGGGGAGAAAAAAGATAAGCACCCCCGCCTGCTTCTAAACTTACACACAGCCCATGCTAAACCTAAACCCTAAACTCTAAACCCTAAACTCTAAACCCTAAACCCTAAGCCCTAAACCCTAAGCCCTAAGCCTTAACCCCCAAACCCTAAACCCTAAACCCCAAACCCGAAAGCCCTAAACCCCAAGCCCCAAACCCTAAACCCTAAACCCTAAGCCCTAAACCCTAAACCCTAAACCCCAAACCCTAAACCCTAAGCCCTAAACCCTAAACCCTAAACCCTAAACCCCAAACCCTAAACCCTAAACACTAAACCCGAGGGATGAACCACGCAGCCCCATGTTTCTGAAAGGAGGAGGAGACGTCCACCAGCACCGCGGCCGAGCCCACGCAGCACAAGGAATCTTGGCGGGCAGAGAGGAGGGGGGTTTAGGGTTTAGGGCTTGGGGTTTAGGATTTAGGGTTTAGGGTTTAGGATTTCGGGTTTAGGGTTTAGGGTGCTCGGGTGTGTTCGGGTGTTGGGGCGTTGTTGTGGGGTCTTCGGGTTGTTGGGCTTTCGGGTTTTGGGGCTTTGCAGCCTTCGTGTGTTTGGGTCTTTTGTTTCGAGCTCCCGGCATAGGGTTGAGAGTGGCTATTGGCCAGGGCTTGTCATACCCTCTACACCCGATGTGTTTCGACGTGCGTCGGTCGATACCCCCTCCTGCCACCACTCCTCTCTAAGACTCTACGCCCTAGCCCTACACCCTGAAACCCGAAACCCTAGGCCCCGCAACCCTGACTCCTGAACCCTGAAACCTGAACCCTAAACCCAAAACCCTAAACCCTAAACCCTAAACCCCGAAAGCTTCAACCCAAGGCGAAGAAATCCGGAGATGGGCCCCTGGGCAGCAGTGGCCGTCACGGGGTTGCGTTGCCCTGGGTAGGTTCGGGCTTTAGGGTTTAGGGTTCAGGGTTTAGGGTTTAGGGTTTTAGGTAATGGAGGGTTTGGCATGCTCTCCCTTATGGGGTTTTAAGCAGGTCTTGCTTAGGAGCATGTTGTATGGCGATTTCCGAAATGGGGGCACTTTTGTGGGTGGCTCCTATCATCACATCAGGATTGTTGCATTTCGGTGTATATGTGGGGCACCCTTACGCCCGAAACCCCAAACCCCAAACCCAAACCCTAGACCCCAAACCCTAAACCCCAAACCCGAACCCACAAGGGTTCAGAAATTAGGGGAATCTACAGCGACTCCCTACAAAAAGAGCTTACGGGAGCCCTGCTCTGGGTCGCCCTAGCCTTGATTACGGAATGGTTTGGTTTGGGGTTTCGGGTTAAGGGTCTAGGGTGTAGGGTTTGTTTACGGGATAGGGTTTTCGGATCAGGATTTGGGTTCACCGTCTTGGGTTTGGTACATATTGGCCCAGATAACTCATTGAACGATATTTGGTCCCTTGCAAGGAACAGACCCTAAACTGAGTTTGGGCCTCTTTACGCAAGAAGTGCGCCTCAATCTAAATTTAGGTCGATCTGAAGCCCTGAAACCCTAAACCCTAAACCCTGAACCCTGAACCCTGACCCCTAAACCCTAAACCCTAAACCCTAAACCCTGAACCCTGAACCCTAAACCCTAAACCCCGAACCCACTTCTTCAGGGGGGGTCCTCTGAGGCCCTCGCTGTTACACCCATCTCAGCCGCTGTTTGCAGGGATGACACCGGCGGCAAGGATGGCAAGGACAGCTGTAGGGGCTTGCCCTAAACCCTAAACCCTAAACCCTAAACCCTGAGCCCTAAACCCTAAACCCTAAGCTCTACACCCTAAACCCTAAACCCTGAACCCTACACCGAAACTCTAAACCCCAAACCCTATTCGCGGAAGGCTCCCTAACCCAGAGCTGTAGGGAGCATACCGCCACAAACGATAATCAGATTCTGGGTTTTGGGGCTCGAAGTTATATCCCCGAAACCCTAAACCCTAAAGCCCTCAAAATTCACAGGACTGTAGACAACTCTTGGAGAACCACATGCCAGCGGCTGACGTGGCGCGCGCCGGCTATACTCTGAATCAATTCGACAGGATCATTACATTCTTCCTTGATCCCTAAACCCTAAACCCTAAACCCTAAACCCTAAACCCTTAACCCTAAACCCTAAACCCTAAACCCTAAACCCTAAACCCTAAACCCTAAACCCTAAACCCTAAACCCTAAACCCTAAACCCTAAACCTCATCTAAGGCACGCGTTCAAGCCTGAGGCTTTTGGATAGCAGCATGCTCGCGACACGCAAGGGAAGCTGCGTGCTCTGCAGTTTGTAGCGCAACCCAACCAGGCGAGCTGAGAGAATCCTTCAAGCATGCGCGTGAGAAAGACATGTAAACCCTAAACCCTACACCCTAAACCCTAAACCCTACACCCTAAACCCGAAACCCTATAGTACTGCCAACTACTGAGTCCTTCGTTGCGAATGCTGGCGAACATGGCCCGGCAAATCGTAGAATCAAGCGTTCACCTCGGGGAATGCAGGCGGTTCCCATGGTTTTGTGTTGCAACCCTACACCCTAAACCCTAAACCTTAAACCCCAAACCCTAAACCCCCAACCCTAAACCCTAAACCCAGGGCGTGTAAGGAGCAGCGCTCACTGCAGAACGGTATGCCTGACGTAGATGGTTGCTTGTGTGCAAACCCCATTGCGGCCGGCGTTTACTTGGGGGAGTCATGCCACAGGGTCGCCTTCGACAACTTCATGGTCCAACAGTGTTCATTGGGGTTTAGGGTTTAGGGTCAAGTAGGGATGCCTTTCCCGGCCGCGTGTAGCGGCGTGCTTGTTGAATGGCGGGCTCCGGGGACCTCTGCCAATAAGCGCAAACAAGGAACTCAACCACACGGCAAAGAGGGCATGGATGCCCCCTAACCACCTAACCTTAGGGTTTCGGGTTTAGTGTTTAGTGTTTAGGGTTTAGGGTTTAGGGTTAGGGTTTAGGGTTTAGGGTTTAGGGTCTAGGGTCTAGGGTCTAGGGTCTAGGGTTTAGCGTTTAGGGTTTAGGGTATAGGGTTTAGGGTAACGTTAAGCCCCTAAACCCACAAGACCCAAACGTCGGCAAGGAGGGCAAGAAGGGCAAGGCCAGCGACAAGGAGAACAAGGCCAGCGTTGGGCACACCCCTTGTGTGCATTTAGGGTTTAGGGTTTAGGGTTTAGGGTTTAGGGTTTAGGGCCCCAAAGCCCTGAAGGATTCGGGGTTTCGGGTTGGGGGAGCCAAGGCTTGAGCACATTTCAACAAGAGCTGTACTGTACTTTGAGCTCTTCGCTTTCGCTATTTCTCGCAGGTGCCCTGCAACCCTAAACCCTAATCTCTAATCTCTAATCTCTAAACCCTCCAAAGTGCTAGAGCTCCCCCAAATCATAAGCCCTATAAACCCGTCAAGGCCTAAACCCTGTAACCCCTGAACACCCGCTGAAAACCCTCAACCTTTCTCTCCAGAGCATCCCTTGAAATATCTGAAGCCCCCTGAAACAAACCCTCTGAAAACCCTGAAACAACCCCCAAAGCATCCCTTGAAATATCTGAAAACCTCTGAGAAAAAAACGAACCTGAACCTCATAGTTTTTGCCGCTTGCAACAAGTTCCAGAATGTCTGTAGAAGATGAAGTAGCACGGGATGGCTTAGCCACGTTTGACATGTCAAGAACAAAAAGAGCCTGCATGAAAAGCACCCGAGAACCCCCGGAAGATTTCTTAGCCGAAGGGTGGTCCGGACAACTCCCTCCTGGAAGGGAAGGCCATTGGGGCACGGCAGAGCCCGGGTTTCAGGGCTTCGTGGCCCCAAACCCTAAACCCTAAACCCTAAACCCTAAACCCTAAACCCTAAACCCTAAACCCTAAACCCTAAACCCTAAGCCCATAATGCGGTTTAGGGTGGAGGAATCCTGCAGGCATCTTGGGCTTTGTTGTTTTGGTTGACTTGAGGGGTGGAGGGTTGAGGGTTGGGATATTCCCCATGGGGATTATAATGGGGGGGGGACCATTGAGCACTGTCAGTAGAAGGGGGAACATCCCAAGTTGAGGCATGGAGCAGCCAGGGTTTCAGGTTTAAGGTTGAGGGTTTGGGGTTCAGGGTTTGCGGTTTAGGGTATTGGGTTTTGGGTTTAGGTTTACGGTTTTGATTGCCTCGTGGGCTTCAGGATAGAAGGGGACCCCTAAACCCTAAACCCTAGTCTAGGCGATTTTGGGAGGCTTGGCTACTCGGGATTGCTGATGTCCTCTCTAAACCTCAAGCCCGGAACCTAAAACCCTACACTCCCTCAACCCTCAGGAGGTTCAGAACCCCAAGCCCTAAACCCGAAACCCTAAACCCTTAACCTTGAACGCGAAACCCTGAACCCTAAACCCGAAGCCCTGAACCCAAAACCCGAACCCTAACCCTTATCCTTAAACCCTAAACCCTAAGCCCTAATCCTTGGAGGTCCGGCCGGCTCATGGGGCGTCTGGACCCCAGCGGCACCGTGCGGGTGGGCTCTTGAGGATTCAATGTTTAGGGTTTAGGGCTTAGGGTTTAGGGTCTAGAGGTCGGGGTTTAGGGTTCAAGGTTTAGAGTTCAGGGTTCAGGGTTTAGGGGTTCTGGGATCAGGGGTTCAGGGTTTAGGGGTTCACTAGGGTTCGGGGTGTAGGGTTCGGGTTCAGGGTTTAGGGTTCGGGAGGACTCAGGACTCATGAAGTTTAGGGTTCAGGGTTCAGGGCTTTGGGTCCAGGATTTGAGGTTCAGGGCTTTAAAATACGAGGTCTTGAGGGCGGCTATCAGCGGCTTGGAGGATGATCTTCAGGGTTCCTCTTTTTCATCTTCCGGGTAGCCCTGCCTGGGGATGTTTGCTATGGTCGCTTCTCTAAAGTATGATCATGGTCCCTATTGGGTTTTAGGGTTTAGGGTTTAGGGTTTAGGCTTTAGGGTTTAGGGTTTAGGGTTTAGGGTTTAGGGTTTAGGGTTTAGGGTGTCCTTATTAGAGGGCGGCCTGTCTTGTTTAGGGCACCTCAAAAGGGACCAGAATATAGAGAACTGACCATACATTCCCTAACTGAAACAGAAACCCGAAACCCTTACTTGGTCTGAAAGGGCTCATATTTAGGAGTCCTAAACCCTGAGCCCTGAACCCTGAACCCTAAACCCTAAACCCGAAACCCGAAACCCTAAACCCTAAATCCTAAACCCTCTTGCGGTTAAGGATGAAGCCCTAAAGGCTGAGGCCGCCCCCCTGCAATAGGGGCAGCGCTTAGGCCCCTCGACCGAGACCTCGCTGGGACGCCCCCCCCCTTTGGGACCTTGTCTGCGAATCTGAATCGTGCATTTTAGACTCCTGAGTCAGGAAAGACCCTGCAAGCAATTGAGTTTAGGCCTAAACCCTACAAGGAATCCTAAACCCTAAACTCTATACTCTAAACTCTAAACCCTAAAACCAAAAAACCTAACCTCCGCCGTTTGGGGTGGGAGAAAGTACTCGATGGCCCTCCACCATCGGGCCATAGCTGCTCTTTGCACCTGACGAGGGTTTAGGGTTTAGGGTTTAATTAGGGTCCAGGGTTTAGGGTTTAAAGGTTCCTTCATCCCTCAACGCTAAACGCAAAACCCTGCAATCCTAAACCCTAAACCCTAAATCCTATACCCTAAACCCTAAACCCGAAGAGTGTATATATTGGGTGTCCTTTTGGGGGATACAAGAAATATTATTAACCCTGCTTCATATACTGTGCATCCCAACCTGCACAGCAGCTTCGAAAGAGGGAGGCTTCCGAAAATAGGGGTTTAGGGTTTAGGGTTTAGGGTTTAGGGTTTAGGGTGTAGGGTTCAGGGTCCCTATTTTAAGGGAACGCTACTATTTGGGGGTCTCGGTAGGGTACCCCTGTTTTCGTAAGCCCCTCATTTCCGCAAGCCCTCAACCCGAAACCCTAGACCTTCAACCCTAGACCCTCAACGCTAAACGCAAAACCCTGCAATCCTAATCCCTAAACCCTAAATCCTATACCCTAAACCCTAAACCCGAAGAAGCCCACCAAAGGTCGCATTCTGACCGAAAGACGAAGGCACACCACGCCCAACACCACACGAGGTCGGGTTGCCGACTAGGGCACGATACAGCCCCAAAGACTTGGAGGGTTTAGGGTTTAGGGTTTGGGGTTTAGGGTTTAGGGTTTAGGGTTTAGGGTTCGGCTTCACGCTGTTTGGGGTTAAAGCCTGGACTTTTAAAGGGTTTAAGGTTTTGTACGGTTTATGGTTTAGGGCTCTGAATTTAGGGTCTGGGGCTTAGGCGCACCGGGTTTCCAGGCTATACGCCAGAGGCCGTGTTGGGGTATGGGGTTTGCGGTTAGTGCCTAGGGCTTCGGGGATCTGAGGGTTGAGTTGTAGCGGCTTTGAGGGTTTTAGGGTTCAGGGTTTGGGGTTTAGGCTTTACGCTTTAGGCTCTAGGGTTAGATGTGTTCGACGAATTTGGAAGCCCCGAACACCTGTCCCCTGAAAGTTTGCACCTCAACCCCCTATAGGGTTTAGGGTTTAGGGGGTGTAGGGTGTAGGGTTTAGGGGTTAGAGTGGTATAGAGTTTCATCTTCAAAGCCAACTGCGTACCACAGCAGCCTCGATTCCAGGTCGTCCCCGTCGAGCCGGCATAAAGGAGAGCGAGTCCAGTTGATGCGCTCGCGGGGTTCTTGTCTGTGTTTTTTTGGGTGGGGGGATGGGGGAAGGGTTAGGGCGTTTAGGGGCTTGGGGGTTGTGCTCATCGGTAGATTCAGTACACCTACGCCATATGATACATTTTCTAGCTTCGTAGGACTCCCTCAACAAGTGGGTACCTATACCCTGCCCTGCACCTTAAATCCTGACCCCCCAAAGAAGTACCACATTCAGCGCATGCCCCACGTATTCGAGAATTTGGCTTTGAGGATTCAGGGCTCAATGTCAAGGAGGAGTTCATGGCTTCAGGGTTCAGGGAGTTTTTAGGGCAGGGCACATGTCAACTATAACCTGCGCCAGGTTAGAGTAGGCTTCTTTATGGCGTAGGGTGTAGGGGGACTACAAGGAGGATTAACACCTCAAGCATGCCTAGACACTATAAGTAGCTTCGAGTGGGATTTAGCGGACTGTTCACCATCTGTAGCTGAGGTCCCAAAAGAGTGGAAGGGAGGGGGGGTGTAAGGGCCCCATATTCCCCAAACAAGAGCCGAACAATCCCAAATAAGCCTTAGTAAACCCTAAACCTAAACCCTTAATAATCCCAAATGAGCCGTAGTAAGCCCTATACGGGCCGCTTGCACCCTCCTCCCTTCAACCCCCTTGGTTCCTTGTGAGTAGCTCTTCCTTTCCACTCGAAGCTAGCCGTTCTCGCAGTACTTCCGCGTGACTTATGGCATCATCAACCGAAGCAAAATGGTTTAGGGTTTAGGGTTTCCTAAGCCTTAGACCAGAACTCCTAAACACTCTAGGGAACCTAAACGCACAGGACACGACCTGCCAGAGGACCTCAGCCACGATGTATGCAGGGCTTGGGAAGGGTCTAAGGCTATTTTTGTTTTAAATTGAGGGCTTAGGGCTCAGGATTTGGGGTATGGCGTTTCGGGCTCTTAGGCGTTCGCTACAGGCCTTTCGGGATTCGGCCTGGGGTTTGTTGAGGCTACTGGGCTCCTGAGTAGAAGTTGCCGTAAGTACATAGAGTCTGTACTACGCCATGTCGGAAGAGCTCCCAAAAATTCCTGGTAGCTGACTTCAGCTTCCCTATCAAGAACCCAGTCTGCAGTTTTCAACAGCCAGCGTGTTCTGAGCTCGTCCCTAAACCCTAAAGCCTGAAGCCTAAACTTCTTAAGTCCCTGAACCCTCACATGCGCATGGTTCTGAACCCGCATAGATGCCACAAACCTTCCCCCCCAACCCCCCCCGGATGCTTGGTCTTGTCGGTTTAGAGGCTGAAAGTTACCCTAAACCCTAAACCCTAAACCCTAAACCCTAAACCCTAAACCCTAAACCCTAAACCCTAAACCCTAAAAGCCTAAACCCTAAACCCTAAACCCTCAGCCCTAATTAAACTCTAAACCCTAAGGTTTGGTGGTTAGGGGGCATCCCTGCCCTCTTTGCCGTGTAGTTGGGTTCCTTGTTTGAGTTTATTCGCAAAGGTCAATGAGGGCATGGATGTCATTCGATGATATTAAGATAACATGTCACCGTCTGTGTCAGGTTATGAAACTTCCTCACGACCGATCTTTCGAGTCGGTCCCTTTGCCAAATGCTACGCATTTGGAGCAGTGTACCCAGGACAACAAATATGTGCTCATTCGGCGCAAGAACGTGGTCTTATCAGAGGCTTACGCCGAATGCCTTAGCGCACGACTTTGTCGCATTGCTTACAGATGCTTCAGGCGGGGCTTTGGATCAGGTCGCTGAAGACACAGACATTCAAGCCATCGTGGCCTGTTGTGTGACGATTCGCGACATTGTTTACCAGGAGAGATACTGGGATGATGAGCACATCCGACTGGATGTGCCTGAGCTTGCACGGAACGGCGCACGCACACGTCGTGCGATGCGCCGTTTCCTGCAAGCTCGGACAGTCACACTCGACATCCCACAACTTGCGACCTTGCGGCACGTGCCTGATCGCTGCCTGACCACCTGGCACGCGCATCAGCTGAGGCTGCCCGGCGATGAAGTCGAGGGATGGGAGTCCTCGCACGCTTTGTTTGGAGCAGCCAGATACTCTTTGACTTTGCCTTCGCGTACAAAGTCAGTTTACTTTGGCGTCAAGAGTGTTGGTTGCGATCTACGAGCTTATTTCATGGTGGTGAACCCACACGACACGGTTGCTGAAATTCACATTGGGCTTACAGGCAGTTCACCCCGGCGATGCCCTGCGTCCAATATTCATAATTTCTTCTCATCGCCAGGCTCGCCGAATGTAGTTCTTCTGCGCTGGAGCACACGCAGTCTGCAGCTGGACCTGAGCGTCGCGATCGTGGGTCGAGCAGTGTTGCATGCTGAAGCGGAGAACTCTCCCACGCAGTTCTCTTTTACATGTGCATGGGTTTTCTTGCGTCCAGAGAAGCCACAGCATGCACCCGCCTTGCGTCCAATGCTGACGCCAGTGGCATCCGACGTGCAACCAAGGCCGACCGCCCCTGGACCCCTGAAGCCTCATTACGAGGAGGTTCAGGGTACTCATTAACCCAATAGTAACTGTACTTATTTACAACCCAATTAAAACCATATTCGGGCAACTTAAGGGGCTTATAAGTTGGTTATATGTACACTTACAAATTGGTTATAAGTACCCTAAACCCTGACCCTAAACCCTGAACCCCAAACCCTAAATCGTAAACCATAAACCGTAAACCCTAAACCCTAAGCCCTAAACCCCGTAAGTACAGGTATGATTGGTTAATAAGTACCACGAACCTCCAAGCAGCAGGAGGCCCACCATGCGCCGCATGCGCATCACCGCGGCCGATCGCACAGGCGCCTGGAGTGGTGCTGGGCTTAGGTTTCTGGGTTGCTTTCAAGGAAATAGAGTTATACACAGACATGTATGTATATGTGTGTATATATATACATGTATATCTAATTGTCCTTAACCCTAAGCCCTAAACCCTCAACCCTCAACCCTGAACCCTCAACCCTCAACCCTCAACCCTCAACCCTAAACCCCAAACCCTAAACCTTTGGGTTCCGGAGTTTAACCCTGAACCCTAAACCCTAAACCCTAAACCCTAAACCCTAAATTCTACAATCTTTTGGGTCTGGGGTGGAGGCTACGGTCTTCAGATCTTGTTTGAAGCCCTCAACCCCTTCCATTTGTCGGGTTCTTAAGGGACAGGATTCATTGGGGAGGGGGTTAGCTACCTGGGAACCCCCTAAACCCTAAACCCTAAACCCTAAACCCTAAACCCTAAACCCTAAACCCCAAACCCTAAACCCTAAACCCTAAATTCTAAACCCTAAACCCTAAACCCTAAACCCCTAAACCCCTAAACCCCTAAACCCTAAACCCTAAACCAGGGAAGCTTGGAGAGCCTGGGGTGTATGAGGGAACCTCAGCCAAGGTTACATCCCCCCCTTAACTACTATTTGCTTAAGAACCCCAAAAGAATAAGCAATGATACTCCCTATATTACCCTTTATAAGGAAGAACACGTTTTTACTTTTTGGGGGTTCTTAAGCAATTCGTAGTTAAGTGCTTTATAATTCCAGCCCGAGCCAGGAAGACGGCCTCCTGAGGCGGCTGATGAGCTTGGGTGGGTTAAGCCCTAGACCTAAACCCTAAACCCCAAACCCTAAACCCTAAACCCTAAACCCTAAACCCTAAACCCTTAACCCTTAACCCTTAACCCTTAACCCTAAACCCTAAACCCTAAACCCTAAACCCTAAACCCCTAAACCCTCAATCCCGAGTCCTGGGCGCCCGAAGCCGTGTGTTGTGGTGTTTCACCTTGGGCCTTGCTCAATCCATGGGCATTCCAGCTCCCAGAAAAGACTCCCTCACGGGTCCCTCATGGCCCTGGTTGGGGGTTTAAGGGTTGAAGGGTTTAGGGTTTAGGGTTTAGGGTGGGGGGTGTTTGGGTTATTTTTAAGGGTTTAGGGTTTTTGAGGACTGCAGGGTGGTTTGGAGCGTTAAAGGCTGGATTAGGCTCGAGGGGTTCTGGGGCATTTGGGGTTTAGGGTTGTTGGCTTTAGGGCTTTAGCTTTTTTGGGGTGTAAAGGTTTTAGGGTCATGCTTTGGTGCATTTAGGGTTGGAGCTTTAGGGTTTTTCAACGCAAAGGCTTCAAGGGTTCAGGGCTTTAGGAGTTCAGGTTTTGGGCTGTGGCTGTACGGTGATCGGGCTGTGGATTCGTGCTGCTGGTTTGTGTTTCGGAGTCGAGGTTTAGGGTTTGGGGTTTAGGGTTTAGGGTTTGGGTTTAGGGTTCAGGGTTGAGGCTTTATGAGTGGCTTTATGGGTGGTTTTGCGGCTCGCGTTCTTTGAGGGCTCACTGGGTCCTGCTCCATAGCACTACAGTCCAAACAACCCTGAAGTCCCTGAGATCCTCCAAACCAGCAAACCAGAAGAAACCCAAATACTACTGTTTGCTTAGGAACCCCCCCCCCCCAAAAAGAAAGATCGAAAAACAGAATAAACGACAACTACTATCTGCATAAGAATCCCCAAAAAAAATGATAATAGTTCCATAGTACCGTAGAAGGAAGAGTGCATTTCTTGAGGGGGGAGGGGGGCTTCTTAGGCAAATAGTGGACTATGCTCGGGTTAGGGTTTAGGGGAAAAAGTTCAGGATTTAGGGCTGTTCAGGAGCTGCAAACTTAAAGTTAGGAGGATGCAGGCGGTTTAGGGTTCAGGGTCTTGGGGGTTTGGGGTAGAGCCCCTAAGCCCGATAAACCCCAAACCCCAAACCCCAAACCCCAAACCCCAAACCCCAAACCCCAAACCCCAAACCCCAAACCCCAAACCCCAAACCCCAAACCCCAAACCACAAACCCCAAACCCCAAACCCCAAACCCCAAACCCCAAACCCCAAACCCCAAACCCCAAACCCCAAACCCCAAACCCCAAACCCCAAACCCCAAACCCTAAACCCTAAACCCTAAACCCTAAACCCTAAACCCCAAACCCTAAACCCTAAACCCTAAACCCCAAACCCCAAACCCAAAACCCTAAACCCTAAACCCTAAAGAGGGGCTCTCCGGGAGCTGCAGTCACGTCGATCTTTTTGCTGGTACAGGGAGGCAGCGCGACAGGCGAAGGCGCCAGAGGCATGTGTCCAAATGCAGTCCGCGTCTGCGTTGCCCTTATAAAGCCCCAAGTGCTAGACCTAGAAGGGTTTAGGGTTTAGGGTTTAGGGTTTAGGGTTTAGGGTTTAGGGTTTAGGGTTTAGGGTTTAGGGTTTAGGGTTTAGGGTTTAGGGTTTAGGGTTTAGGGTTTAGGGTTTAGGACTCTTAAGCCCAAACTCCAAACCCCAAACGGTTGCACCCCACTCTCGGACGTTCTCCCAACCCTGTTTATAAACCCAATGCTTGAGGGGCCCCTCGCGCTCCCCCGCACAGTTCCCATCGACCCTACATTGGGGTTCCTTTTGGGGTAGTTGCTACAATGCGGGCCCTTGCCCAAAAACTGCTAAAATTTTGAGATTAAGGCCCAGAACCCTGGACCCCCAAAACATTGTGGTAGGGTTTAGGTGTCAGGGTTTAGGGCCCTGGGATGAAGGTGTACCTCTTGCAATCGAAAGCAGTATCAAGAGGGCTGGGACCCTCAACCCTAAAAACCCTAAGCCCTAAACCCAAAAACCCTAAACCCTAAACCCTAAACCCTAAACCCTAACCCTAAACCCTAAGCCCTAAGCCCTAAGCCCTAAGCCCTAAGCCCTAAGCCCTAAGCCCTAAACCCGAAAAACCCTAAACCCTAAACTTTTGAACGACCCTTCCATGGTGTGTGTGTGTGTGTGTGGCTTGCTGGGCTCAAGTCACATAGAGCGAGTGGCAGGCACGCTCCACCATGGCCTCTTTATCGTAGTGCTCTGGTTGAGGGTTTAGGGTTTAGGGTTGAGGGTTGCAGGAATCAATTAGGCCTAGCATCTCATACGAGTCAGGACAAGGTAGTCGTCAGAGAAGTCCCGCTTGTAGACATTTCGCAGGCTGCCGGCGTGGACCTCAGTGGAGCAAAAGGGGTCGATCATCTACTATGAGCTTAAGAACATAAAAGTTAATAATCCCCAGCTTACCCCTTATAAGGAAGATTCATATTTTTTTGAGGGGGGGGGGGGGGTTGAAGCAAATAGGAGTCATCGGCTCAGCGTCCCAAGTCCTATCTGGTCGTGATTTTGGCTCCCGAGCCCACAGAAACCAGCATTTGTTCACTGCCTGCAGGTGTAGCAAGGCAAGCCGGACTTAGAGTTAGTGAAGTGTTTCTTTTGTCATTGGGTTCTTGGGTTTAGATTTCAGGGTTTTGGTTGAGGGTTCGGGGTTCAGGGTTTAGGGTCAGGGTGTACTAGGGTTTTGGGTTCAGGGCCTCAAAGCATACCTCACCTCACGCTACCTCTCGAGGCCTCCACGTGCCCATGGAGGCAGCTCTGCGCGAGCTGCTGGGGCCGGGGGTCCCGGAGGGGGGGGGGGGGGGGGGGGAGAAGGTAGTTTCCGAGTTCAGCACAGAGGGTTTGGAATTGAATGTCTAGGCTCAGCAGGTTGTCGCGGAGGCAGCGCGCTGTAGAAGTGCACTCAAGAATCCCCCTAAAGCCTTAACGCCCTAAACCCTAAACCTCGAACCCTAAACCCTCAACCCTTGACCCTAACCCCTAAAGCCTAAACCCTAAGCGACAAAGATCCTGGCAGCATCCGGATCTTTAACCCCTAAACCCCAAGCCCGCATAAAGCCCCCAAAAGCCCAAACGCCATGCCCCTTGCGTAGAATTCCAAGTCTACCTTTTCGGGGGGTTTATGGTTGAGGGTCCTAAGAGATCCCAGAAGGGAGCTTTGTAACCCTAACCGTCCTAACCTACAAAACACAGATATGAAGCAGGGTTTAGATTACTGTTTTTGGTGAGTGTATATAAGGTTCCTTTATCATATTGGTGAGTGTATATACCTGGTGTCCTGTTGGGGGTACAAGAAATATGTACCCTACTTCATATGGGTTCCTAAGGTAAACCCTACTACCCACTGCCAGTTGAGCCTCCTTCTGTTCAGCCGCGAACAGCTCCCAAACTGTTCGCAACACCCAAAGCCCTAAACCCTAAATACCTAAAGCCCCTAAAGCCCTGAAACTCTAAACCCTATAACCCTAAAACCCTAAATCTCTAAAACCTGAAACCCTAAAACCTGAAACCCTAAAACCCTAAAACCCTCAAAGCCTAAAACCCTAAAACCCTAACACCCCCAAACCCTAGCTCCTAAGACCCTAAAACCCTAAGACCCTACAAACCCTGACGCCCTAGAACTATAAAACCCTAAACCCAATATCCATAAAACACTAAACCCCTAAAGCCCCAAACCCGAAACCCGAAACCCGAAACCCTAAACCCTGAACCCTAAACCCTAAACCCCTGAACCCACCATCACTCAACAACCCTACAACCCAAAAGCCCTAAAACCCCAAATCCCTAAAGCCATAAACCCTAGAACCCTAAAGCCCTAAAACCCTAAAACCCTAAAGCGCTAAAACCCTAAAACCCTAAGCTCCTATTACCCCAAAACCCTCAAAGCCTGAAGCCCTAAATCCCTCAACAATCCTAAAGCCCTAAAACCCTAAATCCCTAAAAACCCTAAACGCCCTAAAAACCTAAAAGCCCTAAAAACCCTAAAACCCTAAATCCCTAAAGCCCAGGGCCACGTCGCGCCGCGAGCGGGGCGGATGCAGCTTCCCGCTGCCCCTGAAGGCGGCGGACAGGTTTCAGGGTTTCGGGTTTAGGGTTTCGGGTTTAGGGTTTCGGGTTTAGGGTTTAGGGTTTAGGGTTCAGGGTCTAGGGTCTAGGGTCTAGGGTCTAGGGTATAGGGGTGGAGGGTTAGGGTTTAGGGCTTAGGGTACAGGGGTGGAGGGTTTAGGGTTAAGGGTTTCGGGCTTCGGGGTGGAGTTGAGGGTTCGCGTTGCTAAGTTGAGGCTTCAGCTCTTAGCGGGCTTCAACCCTAAACCCTAAACCCTGAACCCCAAACCCTCAGCCCTTAGCCCAAACCCTAAACCCTAGACTCTAAACCCTAAACTCTAAACCCTAAACCGGTCTGATTTGGGCTTTCCCAGGGTTTAGGCAAGAGTCTGAGTCCAACGCTTGGTTCTCATCGGACGGCTTGAGGAGCATGCATGATGTGCGTGAGGCTGAGGTCCAGGAACTGTAGGCGCAAACCCGAACCCTAAACCCCAAACCCTAAACCCCAAACCCTAAACCTTAAACCCTAAACCCTAAACCTTAAACCCCAAACCCTAAACCCTAAACCCTAGACCCTAAAGCCCTTCCTGAGCGCAAGCCGTGCTCCTACTCCACCTTGGCACGCCGACGGCATGGTTGGCATCTGGGAAGAGACCGCAGAGGATTGGAGTCGGTTTAGGGTTTAGGGTTTAGGGTTTAGGGTTTAGGGTTTAGGGTTTAGGGTTTAGGGTTTAGGGTGCTTCGGGGTCCAGCCTCATCGCGTCCAGCACCTTCTGGGACCATTCGACCATCAAGACGACCCGTTCCACTACAAATCACGTCGCTCTTGATGTGCGAGCTGTCGAGCGGCTTCGGCAGAGGTACGGACAAGCTGACCAGGTGTTCCCAAAACCCTAAACCCTAAACCCCAAAACCCTAAACCCCTGAAACTCAGCGGCTCCCCAGTCTCACGGTCGCAGAATCATAAAGTCAGATGGCGTCTATCAGGGCCATGAGCAAAAGGATCGTGGATGAAGCTGTGCCTGCTCTACAATCGGTGGCGGTGCCGAAGTTCGAGGACGGAAAAGCACCGTTGCGGTTACTGTTGACAAGCTCGGTGATCGACTTCGTTCTCCGCTCCACTGGACTTGCCAACATAGGGCACTTACTCGAGCGTGGCAGCGATTCTTGGGATCACGACGCCAGTCCGGAGGCGGCGTGGCTGTCGCATTGCTGGCGCGTCTCTGGTTAATCCCTAAACCCTAAACCCTGAGCCCTGCCAACGCATCAACCCCTGTAAACCCTATAAACTCCTACAATGCCTGACACAGGGCCAACTAAGCCTATAAGGTCTGAGCCGCCTGACCTCTGCAAGTCCTATAAGCCCTCTGAACCCTCAGAAAGTTAGGGGTTTCGGGTTTAGGGTTTAGGGTTTAGGGTTTCGGGCTTAGGGTTTAGGGAAAGCCTTTGGCCGATCGGACGTCCCGAGCCCCGGACAGGCTGGGCACAGTGGTCGGACACGGCCAGCAACAGGTGGGTGTTTAGGGTTCAGGGTTCAGGGTTCAGGGTTCAGGGTTCAGGGTGTAGGGTTTAGGGTACGGGGGGACAACCAAGGAAGGAAATCAACTCCCCTAATCGCCCTGAACTTATATTTCCCAGATCGAACCAAGAAACAACCAAGAACACGGATAAGAGCAACCCAGGGGGGAAGGAAAGGGGGAAGGAATCCACACCCTTACCAAACCCTAAGAACCCAGGCACTTCTTTTTGAACTTGTGGCTTTCTGTTCAAGCCCATCTTGAGCCAAATACGATTACCGGGTTCATTAACCCTTCCAACTTCCAACACTAACTCCTTTCTACAATACCAATTGCAGCTCCGCACTCCCCCTGTCCTAGGATTTCCTAGGACACATTGGAGATGCAGATCTTTTGGCCAAAAACTGCCATTACGGCAGCAGCCAGCTGCTTGAAATGCAAATTGTGGTTTAACGTCTTCCAGGACGGAATTATAGCACATTGGCTAACCTACTACCCATAGAGAATCTTTTTTCACCTTGATCCTCTCATCACTGAAGACTCCTTGGCCTTCTTCACCACAAACCGTGGTCTTCGCTACGCGAAAAGCTACTGACTCCTACTATCAGGGATTTCCATACCCTTAATAGTAACCACCACCTTTGTCAGCACATTGGCTGTTCCAGCGCACCGGTCTCCAGAAAGAGAAAAACCATCCCTTCATCCATACCATCCAATCACTTCTTTTTCCGATTGTTGGCAATCTTGAGGTGAAGTTGCAGCAGAATATACTCCAGGTCCGAAATCGTAAGAATAGGATCCTGTATGCCCCTTTGAATTGAGGATACCAATCCTTCTCTCTTCGCATCCTCAATCGCCTGGCAAGATTGATCCAGCTCTTCATTCGCATTGGCAGACCCTGGTGCCTCCGCATCGGATGGACGATCCTTTTCCTCAGGATCTTGCACCATTACCACCTCTTCTTTTTTGGGACTCTGACTTTTCTCCTTCTTCTTTGTCTTTCCACCGACATTTGACTTTGTGCGCGCTTTTGAGGCTTTTTCCACTGCAGAAACCACCACATTGGATGATGATCCACCCTTCTCAATGACCGCCGGCATCTTCTTCGGCTTTGGAACCATGAGAGTGTAAGGATCTTCGATAGCTGCAGCTTTCCTCTTCTTTTTTACCTTTTTCTTCTCCTCCTCAACGGCAACCTCCGTCTCCGAAGTCTCAACCACTTCTTTTTCGGCAGGAATATCTTTGCTGGACTCCCCTTCTAGGGACCTCTTTTTCCCTTTTTTGGGATCCTTTTCTTCTCCCAAATTGGCTCGCTCATACCATATCCTCAGGTCATTGACCCATTCTTCCACCTCCGCGAGCGAAACATCGTACGACTTCACTACTTCGAGAAGTTCCAGCACTGACAACATTTCAGTGGTCCACGAAACCCATACTTGATCCATGTAGTCAGCATCTCCAGTGATCTTCAGGAGTTTGAACAATGGGTCCGCCTCTGCTCGAGCCAAATCTGACTTGCCATTGGACAGAAATGAAATCGCCTCCATCAACAGTTCCGTCATCTTGGTCTCTTCGTCATAAACCATAAAATCCTCCTCATCATCACCGAACTGTTCAGGAGAGATCTCCTTTTTTCCACCATTTGCACCAGACTTTCTCCTTGGACCATCCCTTGGGGGCGTCCTTGGAGACCTTGGCCTCTGTTTTTCCAACGGAACCTCATGTCCAAAGACACACCTGTCACCAAACCGACACTTCCCAGACCGAGCAAACTGGACGCACCTCACACCAGTTGCATCATGCGAGAACTCACAATCCTTTCCAGCGAAACATTCTCTCCCTGCCACATAGTACTTGCACCAATATGAATGTAGCACCACATCATCTTCGGAATGGATGAATTTGCAGTCGTCACCAAATTTGCAGCGATCTTTCCCTTTGCCAAACCAATAGCAGAAACCCTTCTTCCTCTTCTCCAAGCGCTCTGCCTCATACCGGTCCATAGGGCGACTGTGCTCTACATGAACATTGCCATGTACCTGGGGACTGCTCCCTTCACCCGACGTGCTATCAGTATTTGGTGCTTGGAGTACAGCTGGAAAACCTGGCCTTGGTCCTACCACCTTCATGATCGGTTTTCCGCCAACTCCTGAGCCATGCTGAGACGATCCAAAAACATTGAACATCTTCATGAAGGCCTTCCTAGCGCCAATCTTCTGCACCCTTTTGATTGGACGTTTCATTGCTCCAACCTTGCATCCAGATGCATTCAAACGACGCAACCTTCTAAACCCAACTCTATGTCCCTTCTTCCAAAGAGCCATAAGAATTTTAGAGGCAGTAACATTCTCCACCTCTACCTTTTCCAATGATCCCTCACTTCCCGGAACAAACCCATCCATCTCTGAAGACCTTTCCATCTTTTTTGACACCACTTCGTCGAGGTAGTCTTCTGAAATCCAGGGAAAGTTCCCCTTAGAGGAAGGATTGTCATCATTGTTTGGTCCTTCACCAGGATATCCTTTGGTGCTGTCAAAGATCTTACCAGTAGTGCGGTCCTGCATAGAGAAATTCGAAGCCACGCGGGAGTACACTGACCACAAGAAAATCCTTGTGTCCGCCAGTCTGGATGACCCACTGGATTTCTCCTCTTCCGGAGAAACTTCTGGCGCTTTGCCCTTCCCTCCAGTGTCACCGCTTGTCTCACCTCCAGCATCTTCAATGGGAATAAGGGATTCATTGTTCCCTTGATCAAGCACCGCATCCTCTAGTCCAAGAACTTCCAGCATCGCTGTCGAAGGATCCACCTCCTCATCCGCATCGTCGTCCATCCTTCTCCAGAGAGCCTCCAATTGGTCCGCACAAGTCGCCGCTTGAAGAAACTCCATCAACCGAGCCCTCCCGCGCTGCCAGAGAAATTCTGAAACCATCACCGACCCTTGTGCTCCCAGATTCAGGAATGGGTGAACCATTTTGGCTACCCTCGCCATAAGTTCAATATGAACTTCCATGCCTGGACTGCGGCTCCAATCATAGGCAATTGCCTCCATAGCAGTACCAAACTTGTCCGTATTCTTGAATTCCCCTTCCAGACCAGGAGACAACAAGGCACCCATCACCGAAAGAGGGTAATTCCCCACCGCCGGCAAGCACGGGTTGTCATGGAACGAATGATGCAGGTCAGTATAATATCCTTGATCTCTCCTTTGAAAAAGGAGTGTTCCAGTCCCTAGCTGGGCATTCATTTCATCCACTTGAACCATTTCAGCACATATCCTCTGTGCCAGGTGCGCCATTGCTGGCCAGACGGTACGATCGGTCAGACCGCGACGCATAACCCAATCAGTTGTTGGCGACTGGATCAGCGTTCCTGGATCATACACCATAACCATTGCACCGTCTCCCATTGACTGATCAGCATCGTCCTCCAGTGCCAGGTTCTCATCCTGTTCGCTTGCACCCTCGGATGACATGCTAATAACCAAATTTCGATCCATCTTATTGGACCCTTTTTGGCAATCTCTTTGCCCCATTGGCAACTTGCCAACTGCAACCTTCCAATAAATTCGAGTCAGAAGGCCTTTCACCAGCAATTGCTGAAGGTCACTCCTCACCGGACCACCATCCAACATCTTCGCATCATTACCACGGAGATCATTGCTCCCGCCTTCTCCTTCTTTTTGGTCGGTCTCCTCGCCAGAAATCTGTACTGCTCCTTCCGGCGCCGTCTCCTGTCCAGCCACTTCATGCCCAGGAAGAACTTGAGCGCTTTCAGAGACATTCACCTGTCCAGCAGCACCTTGCCCAGGTAAAACCTCATCCGTGGAGCCCACCGCCAGCGAACCAACCATAACTGAACCATCCCTTGTTCTTTTTTGAGACCGTTCAGCTCGACGAGAAGGTTGTGGTAGCGAAAAAACTTGTGAAGTCACTTCTTGGCGGGTCTCCCCCCGCGACGCTTTGTCGCGCCCTTCGCCAAGGTGAACCGATTTTTTCGGCCCATCATTGGAGCCTGAAGAACCACTTTGTGGAACATTGCCACGACTCGCAGTTCTCCACGAATCCCTTTCTTGCAAAAAGAGTTCCTTCAGGCGTTGTACCGCATTGGTCTCCTCCTCGCTTGAATCGCTTGAGGAAGCGGCATACGAGACCAAAGCCTCCGCCTGGTCATCATCATCCACCACATCTGCCCACGCTCTGCTGAATGGATACGACAAACCACCACGAGGTTTCACCGGCTCCAGGGGCTTCGGTTTTTCCACCACTTCCGCCAGTTGCACTCGTCGTTGTGACCGAGATCGTGGCACCTGTCGCACCTGTTTTTTGTCCAGCAAGGGCCTTCCCCTTCTTACAGGGTTTGATCTTGACCGATACTTTTTCGTTGGTGGATTCACCGGCGGCATTCCAACTCCCACCAACCGCAGCTTCTGTACGCACAACGGAGACCTCTGCGCAAGCGTCCAACCATCACGGTACCTGACCTTATCAAAAAGCTCCCGATAGGAACCTCTCGGCATAGTTTTTGCACCGGAGTCTTCAGCTTCACGCACCTGAGTGAGGGTTCGCACCGCCGCTCTTCCAGTCCCTTTGTTCCCAGAAGATTGTTGTACCCGTACAGATGCATCAGAAGGAACTGCCTTTTCCGGTCCTCCCGGTCGATATCGGACCTCACCCACCAATTGCAGAATTTTGCATGCGGTCACTTTGTTGATCCCTTTGTCAACCAAATCTTCCACAAAGATGAACTCTTGCAAGTCCGACACATTGGTCACACCAAGCGTAATCATCACCTCACTTACATGAGGGGTATACACCCACAGGTGTGCGTTGCGAGCCATCCAATTTTCAATCGGCTCCTCCGGATTGTGAAGCTGAGTACTAGTGGATGCAGCCACCGAATTCTTTTGCTCATCAGCTTCTACTTCATCCAGAATACCTTTTTCACCATCTTTTTGTGACACATTGGTCATTTGCAGTGCTTTTGGTGCCGAGGATGAGGAAGATTCAGCTCCCCCACTCGCAGGTGGCTGAAAAGTGCTTCTATCCGTAAGCTCCCATCCTCTCTCTTTTTCAAACCGGACCTGATTGGCCACCTGTACCAAGTGTTTCAGGAGCGACAGCCGCTCCTCTGACATCTCGTCATGGGAGTACTTGCAGAAATTTAACCCTTTCCGGCAACGTCCTCTGAGGTAATAATCGAAACAGCAATGGTGGAACCCTGCGTCCCTTAGTGACTTCCTGGAAGCATTGTCCCAAGCTTTGCCGGGCTCCCAAGTCCCTTCCAATGCTATGTCATCGTTGTGAAGATACCTGCATGTAGTCCCATATTTACAACCACCTTGATTGTAATACAGACACAGACGACCTTTTGGCTCACCCGACGTAGGCTCACCCTTTGATGCACCTTTGCCAAAATTGTACTTGGCCCGGAAGGCTAAATCCTCCCGCTCCTGCTGTGCCTCATCCACTGTACCTTCCTCTGTGGGAGGGTCACCGATGTTCCCGTCCTCATCATCAGCTTCTTGGCTATTCTTTGGATCAGTTGACCCCCCTTCTGGCCAACCTTCACCGTACCGACGATGCTCATAGGGACACCCATCGCCATTGCGACACCTTCCCTTATTGAAGAACCTGCACAGCTTGCTGTAACCAGGTGACAACACCGTCTTTGGTGTCATGTAAGCCTTTTTGTACTGGTCAGGATCCATGTAGGCTTCCATTGGCTTGTTCTCCCTTTTGCTCATGGATTGCACTGCACCATCAAGCTCCTGCAAAAATAGCTTGGTGTCCAACCAAAGCGCGTTCCAAAACTCCTCTTCCCCTTGATCCAGCACCACTGCCACCGCATCACCCACAACTGGTCGAGAAAATCTCCTTTTCCTACGTGCCAGTTCGAAGAGCGCGTTGTGGTACTGTGTTCGGGAAAAGGTGGTTAACTCCCCCAAACCTGTGTTTTCTGTACCATCAGGCTTCCAACCATCATTTTGCAAGATGCCATACGCGCGCCGAGCTTCCGCATTGAGGAATGCCTGATCCGCAACACACTCCTGTAAATCTTCCATCGGCCGACCTAACAGCATCCCAGTAATTTTGCCAACATAGGCTTCCTCTTCATTTCCATTCTCCAGAAGAGCTTTGTAGATCTTTTCTCCATAAAGTTGCCTTTCTTTTCGTTCTTCAGAAGACAACTCCTGTACCACAAGCTCTTCATCGGATTGCTCTTCCTCCTGTTTCCAGTCCCATTGACCGTTGGAATCTTGGTACCATTGACCAGCATACCATGAATCCGTCCACCACGTACTCCAGCCGCTGGGTTTCCACTTCCGCAGCGTCGAAGAAGAGTCCTCCACGTCCTCTTCCAAAACCAGAAAGGTGTCCAAGATTATGGTACCATCATCTTCCACTCGTTTCACTGTTCCATTGACAGTATCACCAAACTTGAACTGATATGCATTGTTCCCTTCTGCAGGAATCAATACATTCATATCCCCATGGTCCAAAAAGGCTCCATACCCATTGATGCAGCGCACTAGACCCATGATCTCATCTCCCTCTTGATAGCAATGTGGCCCAGGTGACTCCAAGGCTCCCGCTCGGGGCACTTTCTTTACACGCTCTTCAGAAACCATCTCTGTATCATCGGCTCCTGGCGCATCCTTTGTCTTCACCTTTGGGTCACACTGCTCGTCCTGCTCCACGAGTCCCACAAGCTCATCTTTTTTGTGCTCCTGGATTTCAGGACCTCCCTTTTTCTCCGCCAACGGCTTTGCCTCATCTGCTGTAGTTCGCTCGGTGTCGACTTCCGGTGAACTTCCAGACGGCAACGCTTCTCCCTTCATGGGAGTGGACCCATCATTGGAGTCCTTTGTCTCACCTTCTGCAGCAGGCAAATCTTCTTCCACTGCAGGGCAATTGAGTCGATCATCCACGGCAGGCACGCTTTCTTCCACCGCAAGCTCCTTTGGTTCCATGGCCTCCAAAGGAGAATTTCCACCATCATTGACCACAGCTGCCTCATTGGCTCCGGTGTAGCCCTTGTCATTTCGTTCCTCGCTGCTAACTTCAGGTTGCACCAGTGCGTCCACCTGTGAACCTCCATCATCAGCTGCTGCGGAGACCTGCGCCCCATTGTTGCAGTCGCCCGTGGAACGTACCACCACATGCACCTCAAGTAACACACAACTTTTTCTCTCCATCCTCCGAATCTCCAGGACCACCTTCCTGAACAACAGGTACCACATCCACCACTCGCTCTTCTGCAGCCGACACAGGTCCGATCACCTCATTGGGCATTTTCTCTTCTGGATCCACCAATTCCATCGCTGCCCCACCCTCAGAAAGCGCTTCTGTTTCTTCCCGATCCAGGTGTTGAGCTCCAGCGATGTTGGCTTGGTTCCCAGGAATCCCTTCCTCATCAGGAGAACCCGAGGTCGGGGCGTCACCATCAGCCCTAGGACCGCTATCCCTGATAGTAGAGGAAAAATCTTTTTCACCTAAACTATTTACACTACCCTGGAATGCCCTCGTAGACTCAGTCTTCGGAGTAGAGGATGAAGAATCCAGTGCCGCCTCCATTTCCAGCTCATTGCCCAAAGGAGACCCAACCACCTCGTCACTCTTCACCTTTTCACCTACCACCGGCAATGTCCACTTGGTTTCGTGCGTATCCAGGCAGTAATAATATTGTCTCCCATCTTCATGGAGGTGCAATTCCCACATTGTGCCATCACACGCTTGGATCAGATGCTCGTCTTTCCGAAAACCGTCCCTTTCAGAAACCTGTCGCATCTCGTCCTCTTCTTCTGACAGCTGTCGCAACCGTTCAGCCTCCATCTGTAGGATCTCCTCCTCCCCCATGGCGTATTCAGCAGCAGGTGCAGCTTCAAAGCCGTCCGCACCCTTCTGTTTGTGACCGCTTCCACCACCTTGGGAACTCGAAGATGGACCCTTTTTGATCTTGTTCAACGGCCTCCTGGTCGCTTGTAGCACTTCTCCAATCAGATCGGTCTGAGACTCTTGGTCTACCATTCGACCCGAAGTCGAAGACGACGGCTGGTACCCGTGTTTGTGTAACACTCGTAAAACAGTCACCTCCATTTCACGATCTATGCCACCAGTCGCATCCCAGTTCCTTTTTTCACCAGGCTTTGGCGGTACAGAAACAGCACGTCCTTCAGCTTCAGCATTGCTAACCATATCCCTATTGGGATTCATACCCGCATTGGGGCTTTCTGCAACTAAGGCCTCTTCCAGATGTACTTCAGCGTCGGGAATCACCTCTTCCAACACCGATCTTTCACCCAGAGACTCAGCTGCACCATTTCCAGCTCCACCATCTTGTCCACCATCCGAGGCAAGTTGGAGCCATCGCTTCGGGGAAGGCATTGCTTCTTGATCCCAAAAACCTTAAGACAACACTTAACCGCAGGGAACCTAATTTGGGCTCATAACCTACGGGGGGACAACCAAGGAAGGAAATCAACTCCCCTAATCGCCCTGAACTTATATTTCCCAGATCGAACCAAGAAACAACCAAGAACACGGATAAGAGCAACCCAGGGGGGAAGGAAAGGGGGAAGGAATCCACACCCTTACCAAACCCTAAGAACCCAGGCACTTCTTTTTGAACTTGTGGCTTTCTGTTCAAGCCCATCTTGAGCCAAATACGATTACCGGGTTCATTAACCCTTCCAACTTCCAACACTAACTCCTTTCTACAATACCAATTGCAGCTCCGCATAGGGTTTACGGTTTAGGGTTTGGGGTTTAGGGTTTAGGGTTTAGGGCTTTCAGGAGGCCTTTAGGGTTAGAGTGGGCTTTGCGGGCTGACGTGATGCCTAGCTACCCCAAGCTTTGGGGTTCAGGGTAGATTTAGGGTTCAGGGTGTAGGGTTTAGGGTTTAGGAACGCGTACGTTCAGCTCCCAGAGGTCCCCCGTAGCCCTTGTTTTTGCAATTCTTGTTGGAGGTTTCCCGGTTCCGTCAAACTATGTCGAGTGCCAAAGAAAGGAGGCCTTGTGCGTTCTTCAGTTTCTAGGGATTCCCAGCTCCAGGCTCTGCAGAACTAGAGTTTAGGGTTTAGGGCTTAGGGTTTAGGGTTTAGGGTTTAGGGTTTAGGGTTTAGGGTTTAGGGCTTAGGGTTTAGGGTTTAGGGCTTAGGGTTTAGGGTTTAGGGCTTACGGTTTAGGGTTTAGGGTTCATGGTTTAGGGCTTGGGGTTTGCTTGAGGTACCGGGCTGCACCCGTACACCCTAAACCCCAGTGCAACCCCCAAGCCGGGTTTGGCTCGGGGTCCAGTTTTCTTGCGTTCCAGAGCTTGGGGCTGTTTCGGGTTTAGGGTTTAGGGTTTAGGGTTTAGGGTTTAGGGTCTAGGGTTCTACCGACTGAACCAGCTGCTCTTGATGATCATGCACCTTCTGCCCTGTCTCTCACAATTAAGGGAACCCTAAACTCTAAGCCCTAAATTCTTGAGCCATATTTGGTGCGTCGGCACCGGTCTTGAGCCACTTTGGTGTGTCGGCACCGGTCTTGAGCCACTTTTGGTGCGTCGGCGCCGTTCTTGAGCCACTTTTGGTGCGTCGGCACCGTTCTTGAGCCATTTTTGGTGCGTCGGCACCGTTCTTGAGCCATTCTTGGTGCGTCGGCACCGTTCTTGAGCCATTTTTGGTTCTTCAGCCATGTTTGGTGCGTCGGCACCGTTCTTGAGCGGTGCGTCGGCACCGTTGTTGAGTGAACTTTATGTTATGGGATTCTTTGGGTGGGTGGGTTTGTTCCCAAGCCTGGAACCCCCTATTGACTAGTGAATGCTGGACCTGGAACAGTGACCCTCTGAACCTGAAACCCGAAAACCGAAACCCTAAGCCCTAAACCCGGCTTGATGAGGCAACCGGTCGCCCCGCTCGGGCAAAGCTGGAGCGTGGTCCGGCTCCTAACTTTGGGTGACCTGCTTTAGGGTTTAGGGTTGCCAGGTTTAGAGTTTTGGGTTTAAGGTTCAGGGTTTAGGGTTCTTGGGTTTAGGGTTTAGGGTTTAAGGTTCAGGGTTTAGGTTTAAGGTTCAGGGTTTAGGGTTAGTTTTGGGTTGGGAGGCTAAATCGGCTCACCAAGCACAGGGTTCGTTTCGGGACACCCTTCTTCAGCTAGACTTAGTAGTAGAGTAGGTAACCTTTAACCTTTTTGGGTTAATATTAAGGTTAACCTTTGGGAATATAAGGGGAATATATTATATTCCCCTTATATTCCCAAAGGTTCACCTTTAAAACCCCTAGGTACTGGACAGCTAAGTAGAATACAAACTAATCTAGGACCTGAAAACCAGAAGGGGCACCCTTTTATTCCGGGGACTCCCGGGTCTAGCAACTCCCCAAGATAGTCAGGGTCTTAGGGCTTCGAGCTCGAAACTCCTCAACCCAAAACCCCGAATCCCCTAAACCCCTACACCCTTACACTAGGACCCGGAGTAGGCCCTTATTCCCTTTTTCTCAGGTTCACTTCTAAGCCCCTTTTTAACCCAAAAAGTCTTGGGTCTAGTAAACTTCGAAAAACCGAAACCCCTCAAATGCGGCACCCTGAATGCCTAAAACACCCCCCTGAACCCATTTGAACTCCTAACCACCCAAAACCCTAAATCCCTGAATCCCTGAATCCCCGAAATCTCCAGCCCTAAGCCCGTGAACCCGAAGACCCATGAACCCAACGGGAATCAACGGGATGTTCGCGCTTTGGTGTTTAGGAGTCCATGAGGTGTTGTGCTTGTGGCCAAACAAAAACGTAGGCGAATGGCGCTTATGTGAGCTCTGCGTTCCGCATGGCTACTCTGGGTGCTCGAGGGCTTAGGGCTTAGGATTTTGGGGGCATGTTCGTTTGATGACGCAACTGCGCCCTAGTATGCCATCGCCTGCGCACCTGAAGTGCCTGAAAGCTCCCAAAGCCCTGCCCCTTAAGCCGAAAGACGCCCACAAGACTCCCTTTGAGGCCTTATCAAGGGTACGTTGAGGGCCTCAACCCTAAATAAACCCCTAAACCCTAAACCCTAAACCCTAAACCCTAAACCCTAAACCCTAAACCCTAAACCCTAAACCCTAAACCCTAAACCCTAAACCCTGAACCCCAGGCAGGTGATGTTCGTCACTGCCACGGAAAGAGTGGAACAAGCGTGGGGGGACCCAAAGCTCCTGGCGGCGTCGGGCTTTGAGGGCATCAGGGCTCCTTCGTTTAGGGTTTAGGATTTAGGATTTAGGGGTTAGGGGTTAGGGGTTTGGGTTTAGGGTTGTGATGTTCTGAAACCCTAAGCCCTTCTGAGCTCCAATTAAACCCTAAACCGTCAACCCTAAACCCATAAACCCCTGAACCCTATAAACCCACAAAGTCTTAAAGCCCTATGAACCCAACAAACCCTATAAACCCTCTAGCTAAACCCTCTAACCCCTATAAACCCTGTGAGCCCTGTACACCCTCTAAACCCTCTAAACACTGTAAACACTCTAAAACCTCTACACCCTCTAAACCCTATAAACCCCATAAACCCTGTAAACCCTATAAACCCCATAAACCCTATGAACCCTATACACCCTATAAACCCTCAACCCTCCAAACTCTAAACCCTAAACCCTGAACCGTGAACCCTGAACCTAAGGAGGCACCCAGAGGCTTTGAAATGCTTGGGCAGTTCAGGCAGGGCTTTAGGGATTGAGGCTTGAGGTTTGAGATGTAGGGTTTAGGGTTTAGGGTTTCGGCTTTAGGGCTTGGCGTTTAGGGTTTAGGGTTTGGAGTTTAGGGTTTAGGGTTTGGGGTTTAGGGTTTAGGGTTTAGGGTTAGGGGTTTATGGTTTGGGGGCTTGGGGTTTAGGGTTTGGTGTCCAGGGTTTAGTGTGTAGGTTGTAGGGTTTAGGGTTTGGGGTTTGAGGTTTGGGGCTTCAGGGTTTGGGGTTCAGCAGCTCATCTACTAGCTTTGGTAGGTCGAGCTTCGTTCGCATGTGATGCAGAAATTCCCGCCCACCCACCCAGAGAAGCCCATAGCATCAAATATATGTAAAGATTTTCCAGCTGCACCCAAAACCCTCAGCCTTGAACCCCAAACTCTATACCCCGAAACCCTAGGCCTGAGCACTAAACCCTAAGCCCTGAACCCTAAACCCTGAGCTCTGAACCCTTAGGCCGGAATTTGATAGAAACACCGCTGGCCGATTGACCTAAGTTTGAAGAACAAAGCACTGGTGCCCATTGACGGAAATCTGAAAGTACCGGCGAGCTGATTGACCGAATTTTGAAAACACAATATGCATTGTATATATATATATGAGCCTGAGACCTTTAGGGTTCTTTTGGCTTAGTTTATATAAGCCCTCTTAAATAAACAAAGCCAAACGCGATAAATATAGGAATATATATGCTCTTAAATGAACGCGTCCACTACATGTCTCGATCTGTTCAAGTATAGCTCAGCTTTCTACTCCCTAAACCTGAAACGTTAAACCTTGAAACCTGAACTTCAACCCTTTAAACCTAATCTTTATTTTTTGACCCTTAACCTTGAAACCTTTAAAAGTAAACCTTAAACTCGCGAAGTCCTAACTTTTAACTTTCACCCCTAGGCTCGTGACTGTAATCCGACGCATCTTCTCGCTTCCTTGCTCATGGCTGTGCTTGAAACACAGGCGTGCTGCGAGTACCTGCGAGTCCATCATCTCTGCCTATGCGTGTCGCTTTTATCAAGGTAAGTCATGATGGCTCGCGCTTCGGATAGTCTGTACATTGCAGAAACAAATGCACGGTTTAGGTTTAAACCTTCAAGGTTTATGGTTTAGGGTTTAAGGTTTAAGGTTTATGGTTTAGGGGATAGGGTTTAGATTTTAGAGTTTCGGGTTTAGGGTATAGGCTTAGGGTTTATACTTAAAGGTTCGGGTTTATGGGTTTTCGATTTAGTCCCTTTTATGATGCAGCTCAAAAAAGGTCTCTGCTCATCTGCACGTGGTCAGTTGAGGCTCCAGAGAGACATTATTCACTAAACCACAAGCCATAGACCCTAAACCTTAACCTCTAAATCCTAAACCTTGAACTCTAAGCCCTAAACCGTAAACCCACAAGGGCCTTACTTTACTTCAAAAACTCCCCGCGCAGAAGAAGACACAGATGAAGAAAGTCATAAGCTGAGCTCGAGCTCGGAGCTGCTCATACATCTACACCTGTCTAACATTCCTCATCAGTTTCTACTCCCTAGATTTTAAGCCTAACACCCTGAACTTTAAACCCTTAACTTTGAATCCTAAGTCGAAAACATTAAATCCTCCACCTTGAAACACTCGGAGCCTTAACCCTAATCCCTTGAACTCTCATATTTCAACCCTAACCCTTAAGGTCGTGATCCTGATCTAAGACGCCTCCCAGCTTCCTTGCTGCGGGCTGTGCTTGCAAAACTAACATGCTGCGAGTAGCTGAGAGTCCAGCATCTCTGCATGTTCTTGTCGCCTTTTCTTGTTCTAGACGATACTGGCTCGTGCTCTAGAGATCTGATTGTCATCTGATTGTCCGCATTGAAACACAAAGCCACTACTTCCTGCAGGATTTACTAAGCCCAAAACCCCAAACTCACAAGGGCCTCACTTTAGTAGACACACTCCTAGCGCAGACAAAAACAGATCAGGAGAGCCGTTAAACTCAGCTTGTGCTCGGAAATGCTCATACGTCTCCACCTCTTTAACATTCCTTAGCGTTTCTTTGTGCTGAACCTGAAACCTTAAACTCTGAGCCCTGAACCCTAACTTCTTAAACCTAATCTTTAAAATCTGCTCCTAAACCTTGAAACCTGTAACAGTTAACCTTAAACCCACGAAGTCCGAACTTTTAACGTTCAGCTCTAGGGTCGTGACTGTAGTCCGATGCATCTTCTCACTTCCTTGCTCATAGCTTTGCTTGAAACACTGACTTGCTGCGAGTAGCTGCGAGTCCATCATTTCTGCTTATGTGTGTCGCTTTTACTAAGATAAGTCGTGATGGCTCGCGCTTCGGATAAGCTGTACATGGCAAAAACAAACTGCACGGTTTAGGCTGTAACCTACAAGGTTTATGGCTTAGGGTTTAGGGTTTAAGGTTTAGGGTTTTAAGTTTATGGTTTAGGGTATAGGGTTTAGGTTTTAGGGTTTCGGGTTTAGGTTTAGGGTGAAGGTTTAGGGTTTATAGTTAAAGGTTCGGGTTGTTGGGTTTTAGGTTTAGCCCCTTCTATGATGCAGCTTAAAAAGGGTCTCTGCTCATCTGCGCCCGGCCAGTTGAGGTTCCAGAGAGACCTTATCCACAAAACCATAAGCCATAGACCCTAAACCCTAAACTTTAAACTGTAAACCTTGAACTCTAAGCCCTGAACCTTAAACCCACAAGGGCCTTACTTTACTAAACAAACTCCCCGCGTAGATGAAGATACAGATGGAGAGAGTCCTGAGACTGAGCTCGAGCTCGGAGCTGATCATACATCTCCACCTGTCTAACATTCCTCGTCAGTTTCTACTCCCTAGATTTTAAGCCTTGCACCCTCAACTTTAAACCCTTAATTCCGAATCCTAAATCGAAAACATTAAACCCTCCGCCTTGAAACACTCTGAGCCTTAACCCTGACCCCTTGAACTCTCATATTTAACCCCTAACCCTGAAGGTCGTGATCCTCATCTAAGACGCCTTCCAGCTTTCTTGCTCAGAGCTGTGCTTGGAAAACTAACATGCTGCGAGCAGCTGAGAGTCCAGCATCTCTGGATGTGCTTGTCTCCTTTTCTTCCTGTAGATGGTAGTGGCTCGCGCTCTAGAGATCTGACTGTCCACATCCTGCAGAATTAGCTCTGGCATCCAGGAACCTATGCTTGAATGCCTCGACGTCTGAGATCCAGCAAGGGCCATTCATCTCCAGACAGTCTGAGAAGCACCGTAAAACTCTAAACCCTAAAGAAAAAACAACATCCAGAAAAAAACGATACTTGGGAGCTTTGAGTCACTCGATTCTTGCGTGACTTTAATTATATGATTGAGACTCTAAGGTTTATCATTTCAATGTTTTGGGTTTAAAGATTTCGACTTAGGGTTTAGGGTTTAGGTTTTAGTATTGAAGATTAAGATGTAGAGTTCATGCTCTAGGGTTTAGAATTACCAGGCAATCCGAGAAGCAACGTTAAACTCTAAATCCTGTGAAAAAAACTAACAAAAACGAGACTTGAGAAGCTTCGGGATACTCGTTAACATAGCTGCTTAGCTTCCCGAACAACCTTTCCTGTGGCCCTACCGCATCTCGGCAGCATAAATCATCTACTCGATCTCTCATGTGAAAGCTGAACACGCTCAGTCAAGATCTTCCCCATCGTCATCCTGTCAGATGATTTCGCGTCTTATTATTTCAGGATCGTAAATTCCACTGATTCAGATTTGAAGTCGAACCTTTATACACTTGCAACGAAGACCATTAACCTTGCTGCAGGATTCGAAGTGTAAGGTCTGGGAGTATGTCGGAGATCATCATCCTTTTATGTTTCAACTTCTTGCTGCGCGCAGGATTAACAACGAATGCCAAGTTTCTCTTCTCGGGGCGAACCACAGCATCTGCGTAAACGCAAGGACTCATGATGAGTCTGTGTGGTCTAGTATTTTATGCCGCCTCGACGTCGACGCCTGGGAATATTGTTTCGGACGTAGTACGAATTACGTCCTTTCCGCATCAATGCAAATCTCGATGACATGTAATTTAATATTATTCGCACGTAAGTCTGCTCATCAGACGAGTCCTTTGCGCGCAAAGCCCTTGTACCAGGAGAATCGCGACAATCTTGACCATGAGCATGCCTCTTTTAATTCCTAGCGCAAGAAAAAGAACTCACACAGAACAAGAACTCGATGAGCCTTTGTCGTTGCAGTCTTCTTTGTCGTAAAGGTCCGAAAAATTATATTCTTCGCCAAAGTGTCGCCTTAAAAATTGAAGCGTGCAGGATTGTAGAGAGACATTCGAATCTTAGATGCAGCTCAGAAACACCAAGTAAAGATACTGTCCATCTTCAAGCAAAACCCGATGGGCTTCCTTGCAGTCATGGTAATGCATTGTTTTCGATTATATTTTAATAAGACAAATAGTTATAATAATACTAGTATTACTAAAAATATTAATTTTATCAATGATACGAAAATAAAATAATAATACAAGCTAAGCCACACTGATGCTGTCCGCGAGGAAGGCTGAAGATCTCATCGTCGATATTTGGATTTGTTGCAGCGGTCGACCTGAAGACATATATGCTTGATAAAATTTCTTATAGAAATGTATAATTGTCACATATTTATGTATGTTAAGAATATTAACGTTCTTGCAACCTCCAGGTCCAGACAATGTCAGAGCAGTGGTCAGCTGCACGAGACCTTAGACAATATACGCGCGTGCGGTGATGTTATCATGCGGTCTTACAGGAACTGAGGCCTTTACTCCATCTCGACGAGCTTGAGGATGCTCGGGTGCGTCACAGAGGCTGACCTACGAGCACAGCTGCATGAATGGGGCAGCAGGGGTATCTTATTCTAAACTAAATACTAGACAGGTGTCTGGAAAAGATGCCAGTGGTGGATGCCTGCAATCCTCGGCCGCCGCATTATGTTGGGAGAAACATTTAGTTATGGTTTGTGTACAAGAATTAAGACCCCCACTCCATGTTGAGAAGTCGCCGCGTTTGCATACACTCATCTTCCGGTTTCCTGGCAGATACGCCAACATGACATGGCGTTAAAGTCTAAGCGCACATTTGAAAAGAAAAATGTCACTGCAAACTCTCGTCTAGGGTGCAGCTCGTCGTTGACCTCAGGACCAGCGTCCAAACGGATCTTCTTCAACACCACGTTCGTCCTGCTTGTCATGCACGGATAAGTAGAAATGACGAGAAATCAAAACTCGACACAACTTTTTCAACCAGCACTCTCCTTGTCAGTCGTCCGTCAGGACCGATTAGCCCTAAAAAAAACGGATCGTGATATTCTTGTTTAAGTTTTTGTAGTAAGTTCCTGACACGTAACTGCGCGACGGCGACGTCCGTCTTTGAATTTCCTTATTTGAAAAGTTTACACATATAAATGAAATAGTTCAGGCCGTACTGAGGCAAGCACAGATCTTTTGCTTCGCAGTCGTCTGCCAGGCCAGTGGCAGCGCGCCTTACTGAAATGGCTTATTGCCTATCGGAATTTTGACAAAAATTAGCTCAACTGCTGCTTTAAAAATTCGGCGGGCGTGATCACGGCGTCCGACGTCCTCAGCACAGACTTTGAGATCAGATCCTTGCACTTATTTGCTTAAAGTCAAGTCACACGTCGTCTCGCCAGCGAGGGACACGCACCGCGCGTCCTGGTTTTCTTCATTTTTTTGGCTGTAGCTTGTTGTGTAGAGTTGTCTAGCAAGGAACTGCTCGCAGAAGATGATATGTTCTTTGACTCGAAGTCAACGTCCAGCCTGACGATCTTTTAGACAAGCGAATGCAACCACACGAACAGGTCAAGCTTGGAGGCTCATCTTCATCCATCAACCATCGCATTTTCGACCAGCGCATCGTCGAAGACCTTAGGTTAATGCATGATGTATTCATCCTTGCAACTAAAAATATAATTTTGCCGAGGCACATGTGCTTCTCGGTGCGCCTCATTTAAAAATGTAACATGCACATGAATATGTTTCTGTACGCTTTCACAGTTCAGTTGTCTGCCCCAAGGTGTGAACGCGATCAAGTATACATCGGCCGAATGTTAAAAGAAAGAAGTACACTCATAAATTTAAGCAAGTCACTCCCGGCGAGTCTGCTTGAGTTGACACAAGCAACTTGAGCTGAAAATGTTGCGGCAAGTCTCTTTATCCTCATGTATATATCACTAAATTGTAATTTAATTTAAATACTAGCAAGAAGCGCCTGACGAGACTGCTGAATTGAAGCGCAAGTGTTGCATTCGCAGCACTCAGGCAAGGTTTGCCTTTTTTTTTTGGCGCCGCATCGCCTTGCTGCTCTGCGATCAGCGTCTCAGGTTACTCGACCTTAGATTGCGCTGGTGCGATAAAATCTTCTTATGACTAAGACATCTGATTAGGACGGGCTGCGTTGAGTGAAGCTTCGATGCAGGCTGAAGAAGACATTGTCCGCAGACGAACCTCATTGCGGGGGGGGGGGTACTTCAAGCGTTAAGAGATGAAAACAGCGTAAAAAGATTAATTCGGCAATGAGCTGGCGACTTCCACTGAGCAAAATGACACTTTCCCGGAGCTCCCTCATGACAACGTAAAATTTAAAACATCATTGTCAATACGGATGCGGTTGTTTCGCTGCCTCCATGCGGCCCTGCCAGAAATGCTGGCGGAGCCCGCAAGTATTGCACAAAACAAGCGGATTGCGCCAGTCGTTGTGGTGCCTCGTGAAAATCTAGACGAGCATACCGACATTCCAGGAAGTCTCAACATGTCTAAACATAAAAAATAAGCGAACAGCCACAGCTGTTTCTCGTGCTTGTAGGAGTCCACCATCATGACCTTAGAGAAACGTACACTACGACTAAGCATTCTAATCGCTCACGCCAGCCTTCGGCGCATCCTTGAAATGGATCTGCTTTGCAGGCTCCGGGGTCTTCTTCATGATAGACTTCACCTCCAGCGCAGTGCACAAAACTCTATTTCCTTAGCATAGTAATATTGCTCTTCATGTAAACAAATTCTTGCAGTTAGAGATACTATGCTCCAGTTCGTATGAACGTCTACAGTCGAATGGCCTTGTTCTTGTTCTCTTCCTCTTGCTTCTTTTTCTGGCGAAAGGACTCCTGGTGTTCCTTATCAACTTGATTTTAACATGCAGAGCCAAAGTCGCCGAAAAAATTAAAAAAAAACTAAGAGGAGAGCCATCGCTCGGGAGTTCTTCTTCCACGTCGTGTGCGGCGACTGGTGTTTCTTGTCCTTGCCCGACTGGCGCTTCTTGCTCTTCCCCATGACGCCTGAATATTTATAACGAAAGAAATAAATTTCTTGCAGATGCTCAATCTGCAATCTGCAAAGGCTGGCCTGCGAGGTACAACGCAAGAACGCTGAAGAAAAGACGTACAACTTGAGCAAAGGCTTGATGCAGTCGAAGCATGACGAGATGGTGCACTCGCTAACGCCAGCGTCTGAACTCCAATACCCAAAGCCCGCAATTGTCGAAGCCTTGTCCGTCTAAGAACCGTACTCTCAAATCTCAAACCTTAAATCCATTGTTCAGTACTGCACTTGAAGTCACAAAAGCCAGCATTGTCCTCGTCAAGTCAAGAAAGTTATGGCTGCAACCGCACCCTAAATGTTTTCAGGGTTTCTTGTTCTTTACTCTTCGCCATCTAGCCTGAAGCTGAAAAACGAACTAACAAAAACACAATGGGATTAGTAACCTTAAGAACCATAACAACCATGAAACTAGTCGTGGTCCCTGAAACCTCCCTGATAATTCTTGTTCCAACATTTATCCCAGCGGACAACACCATAATAGCCGTAAAATTCTCTGGGCCAATCTTTTTGGACTTCATTTGTTATGCGTCGCCCTCTACTGGACAACAATGACATAGTCAGGACTTGAGATGTGTCCTGTCATGCTTCGTCTTTCACGAAGAAGATGACGCAGTTCAGGGCCTGACATGTGTCATTTTTTTGCCCATAGACAAAAGGCATTTATACACTCCACAACATGGAATGCGTCATGTTGCGCGCTCTTATTGTATGGGGTTCTTTAAGTATCATAAAGCAAAAAAAAATCTAGGACCTTAAGTACATACGTTTAAGGTATATCGCTTGCTTTAACACAGATGTTGGGGAATTTCGGGTTTCAGGCTTCGGGGGTGTCTTGCCGAAAGCCTAGAAAGTTCCCCTGTTGAGGACCTAGTGGGGCTGGCCGCGACAAGCAAGACCTGGAACCCTCACAGCTTCTTGAAATTTACGAACACTTACACCCCGGTAAGCAAGACCTAGAACCACCCCACATACGCAGCCTTTAAGGGTTTAAGAGGGTCTAAAATTCAGGGTTACATATACATTTGCTTCTTGAAACTCACGAACACTTATCCCCCGATAAGCAAGACTTAGAACCACCCCACATACGCAGCCTTTAAGGGTTTCAGGGGGTATAAAATTGAGCGTTACATATATATTTGCTTCTTGAAACTGACGAATATTTACCCCTCGATAAGCAAGACGTAGAACCACCCCGCATACGCAGCCTTTAAGGGTTTAAGGGGGGTTTAAAATTCGGTGTTACATAGATATTTGCTTCTTGAAACTTACGGACACTTAGCTCCCGATAAGCAAAACTTAGAACCACCCCACATACGCAGTCTTTAAAGGTTTAAGGGGGTTTACAATTTGCTTGTTGAAACTTACTAACACTTACCACCTCGACAAGCAGGACTGAGAACACCACCCCACATACGCAGCCTCTAAGGGTTTAAGGGGGTTCAAAATTCAGTGTTACATATATATATTTGCTTCTTGAAACTTACGAACACCTACCCCCCGATAAGCAAGACTTGGAACCCCACATACGCCGCCTGTAAGGGTTTAAGGGGGGTTTAAAATTCGGTGTTACATATATTTGCTTCTTGAAACTGAGGAACACTTCCCCCCCGATAAGCAAGACTTAGCACCAGCCCACATACGCAGCCTTTAAGGGTTTAAGGGGGTTTACAATTTGCTTGTTAAAACTTACGAACACTTACCACCTCGATAAGCAGGACTTAGAACCACCCCACATACGCAGCCTTTAAGGGTTTAAGGGGGTTCAAAATTCAGTGTTACATATATATTTGCTTCTTGAAACTTACGAACACCTACCCCCCGATAAGCAAGACTTGGAACCACCCCACATACGCCGCCTTTAAGGGTTTAAGGGGGTTTAAAATTCGGTGTTACATATATATTTGCTTCTTGAAACTGACGAACACTTACCCCCCGATAAGCAAGACTTAGAACCACCCCACATACGCAGCCTTTAAGGGTTTCAGGGGGTATAAAATTGAGCGTTACATATACATTTGCTTCTTGAAACTGACGAACACGTACCCCTCGATAAGCAAGACTTAGAACCACCCCGCATACGCCGCCTTTAAGGGTTTAAGGGGGTGTAAAATTCGGTGTTACATATATATTTGCTTCTTGAAACTGAGGAACACTTCCCCCCCGATAAGCAAGACTTGGAACTACCCCACATACGCCGCCTTTAAGGGTTTAAGGGGGTTTAAAATTCGGTGTTACATATATATTTGCTTCTTGAAACTTACGAACACTTCCCCCCCGATAAGCAAGACTTAGCACCACCCCACATACGCAGCCTTTAAGGGTTTAAGGGGGTTTACAATTTGCTTGTTGAAACTTACGAACACTTACCACCTCGATAAGCAGGACTTAAAACCACCCCACGTACGCAGCCTTTAAGGGTTTAAGGGGTTCAAAATTCAGTGTTACATATATATTTGCTTCTTGAAACTTACGAACACCTACCCCCCGATAAGCAAGACTTGGGACCACCCCACATACGCAGCCTTTAAGGGTTTAAGCGGGTTTAAAATTCGGTGTTACATATATATTTGCTTCTTGAAACTGACGAACACTTCCCCCCCGATAAGCAAGACTTAGCACCACCCCACATACGCAGCCTTTAAGGGTTTAAGAGGGTTTAAAATTCGGTCTTACATACATATTTGTTCCTGAAACTTAAGAACATCTACCCCCCGATAAGCAAGACTTAGAACCACCCCACATACGCGGCCTTTAAGGGTTTAGCGGGGGTTTAAAATTCAGTGTTACATATATATTTGCTTTTTGAAACTTAAGAACACTTACACCCGGATAAGCAAGACTTGGAACCTGCAGACAACAACAAACACGTCTGTCGCAAAACCCCGGCCGTTGATGCATAGCCTCCGTAATGGGGTATGTCGCGTGTGCGGGCCGCGGCCCTATTACAAGCAATCAATACTGGCATGCGGCCATATGTATGTCCTAGAAGTTACAGCACATGTAAAAAGAATATGATATGTTTCATGTTGTTGTAATAGTTTAAGCACAAACACGGTGGACCGATAACAGTACCACCATGTCGTCTGTGCTGTTTAGTGTGCAGTTGGCGAGATAACAATACACAAACAAGAGAGGGGGAGACGGTGGACCGAAAGCAGTACCACCGTGTTCAGGGACCGAAAACAGTACCCCGCTTTCCCGGAGACCGAAAACAGTACTCCGAGTTGAGTTAACACTGCATTCACTGTAGGCTCCGCGCATTCGATGGTGAGAATCAAAAGCCACCATACCTGACGCCAGACTTTATTTTAATATTAATGTAAAAAAGCGCGCTGTAGAGTTCAAATCATTATACCTTCCGGTCCCTATAGGGTTTTAAGCTACTAACCCTAAAGAGTCTAAATAATTCAAATCCAGATTTAAATGATTTAAGATATTTGAATTATTTAAATTATTTGAGTTTGTGAATTTTTTAAATTATTTAAATGGTTTCGGCTAGGAGAAATTCTCGACCTATTTAAATTCTTTAATTTATTTAAATTCACGCGCCTCGAAACTAATTTAAATAATTTAAATCCCGAATTAAATTATGTAAATTCGCGGGCCTCAAAACTAATTTAAATAATTCAAATCGCGATTTAAATTATTTAAATTTTTTCCGAGCTCGTGAACTTAAATAATTTAAATAATGTAAATAATTCAAATCGAATGAGGCTTTCTCCGAACCCAGACCATTTAGATAATTTAAATAATTTAAATAATTTAAATAATTTAAATCCTGATTTGAATTATTTAAATTAGTTTCGAGGCCCGGGAATTTAAATAATTTAATTCTGTATTTAAATTAGTTAAATTAGTTTCCGGGCCCGCGAATTTGAATAATTTAAATCTCGAATTAAATTATTTAAATTCGCGGGCCTCAAAACTAATTTAAATAATTTAATTCGGGATTTAAATTATTTAAATTAGTTTCCGGGCCCGCGAATTTAAATAATTTAAAGAATCTAAATAGATCCAGATTTTCTCCCAGCACAGACCATTTAACTAATTTAAATAATTTAAATAATTTAAATCGGGATTTGAATTATTTAAATTAGTTTGGAGGCCCGCGAATTTAAATAATTTAATTCTGTATTTAAATTAGTTAAATTAGTTTCCGGGCCCGCGAATTTAAGTAATTTAAATCTCGAAATAAATTATTTAAATTCGCGGGCCCGGAAACTAATTTAAATAAATTAATTCGGGATTTAAATTATTTAAATTAGTTTCCGGGCCCGCGAATTTAAATAATTTAAAGAATCTAAATAGATCCAGATTTTCTCCCAGCACAGACCATTTAACTAATTTAAATAATTTAAATAATTTAAATAACTTAAATCAGGATTTGAATTATTTAAACTAGTTTGGAGGCCCGCGAATTTATATAATTTAATTCGGTATTTAAATTAGTTAAATTCGTTTCCGGGCCCGCGAATTTAAATAATTCAAATCTCGAATTAAATTATTTAAATTCGCGGGCCTCCAAACTAATTTAAATAATTCAAATCCTGATTTAGATTATTTAAATTATTTAAATTATTTAAATTATTTAAATTAGTTAAATGGTCTGTGCTGGGAGAAAATCTGGATCTATTTAGATTCTTTAAATTATTTAAATTCGTGGGCCCGGAAACTAATTTAAATAATTCAAATCCCGAATTAAATTATGTAAATTCGCGGGCCCGGAAACTAATTTAAATAATTTAATTCGGGATTTAAATTATTTAAATTAGTTTCCGGGCCCGCGAATTTAAATAGTTTAAAGAATCTAAATAGATCCAGATTTTCTCCCAGCACAGACCATTTAACTAATTTAAATAATTTAAATAATTTAAATAATTTAAATAATTTAAATCGGGATTTGAATTATTTAAATTAGTTTGGAGGCCCGCGAATTTAAATAATTTAATTCGGTATTTAAATTAGTTAAATTCGTTTCCGGGCCCGCGAATTCAAATAATTTAAATCTCGAATTAAATTATTTAAATTCGCGGGCCTCCAAACTAATTTAAATAATTCAAATCCCGATTTAAATTATTTAAATTATTTAAATTATTTAAATTAGTTAAATGGTCTGTGCTGGGAGAAAATCTGGATCTATTTAGATTCTTTAAATTATTTACATTCGTGGGCCCGGAAACTAATTTAAATAATTTAAATCCCGACTTAAATTATTTAAATTCGCGGGCCCG
>CAJNDS010000580.1:82500-111063 GCA_905221605.1 Symbiodinium natans | reverse complement strand
TAAGCCCTCTTAAATAAACAAAGCCAAACGCGATAAATATAGGAATATATATGCTCTTAAATGAACGCGTCCACTACATGTCTCGATCTGTTCAAGTATAGCTCAGCTTTCTACTCCCTAAACCTGAAACGTTAAACCTTGAAACCTGAACTTCAACCCTTTAAACCTAATCTTTATTTTTTGACCCTTAACCTTGAAACCTTTAAAAGTAAACCTTAAACTCGCGAAGTCCTAACTTTTAACTTTCACCCCTAGGCTCGTGACTGTAATCCGACGCATCTTCTCGCTTCCTTGCTCATGGCTGTGCTTGAAACACAGGCGTGCTGCGAGTACCTGCGAGTCCATCATCTCTGCCTATGCGTGTCGCTTTTATCAAGGTAAGTCATGATGGCTCGCGCTTCGGATAGTCTGTACATTGCAGAAACAAATGCACGGTTTAGGTTTAAACCTTCAAGGTTTATGGTTTAGGGTTTAAGGTTTAAGGTTTATGGTTTAGGGGATAGGGTTTAGATTTTAGAGTTTCGGGTTTAGGGTATAGGCTTAGGGTTTATAGTTAAAGGTTCGGGTTGTTGGGTTTTAGGTTTAGCCCCTTCTATGATGCAGCTTAAAAAGGGTCTCTGCTCATCTGCGCCCGGCCAGTTGAGGCTCCAGAGAGACATTATTCACTAAACCACAAGCCATAGACCCTAAACCTTAACCTCTAAATCCTAAACCTTGAACTCTAAGCCCTAAACCGTAAACCCACAAGGGCCTTACTTTACTTCAAAAACTCCCCGCGCAGAAGAAGACACAGATGAAGAAAGTCATAAGCTGAGCTCGAGCTCGGAGCTGCTCATACATCTACACCTGTCTAACATTCCTCATCAGTTTCTACTCCCTAGATTTTAAGCCTAACACCCTGAACTTTAAACCCTTAACTTTGAATCCTAAGTCGAAAACATTAAATCCTCCACCTTGAAACACTCGGAGCCTTAACCCTAATCCCTTGAACTCTCATATTTCAACCCTAACCCTTAAGGTCGTGATCCTGATCTAAGACGCCTCCCAGCTTCCTTGCTGCGGGCTGTGCTTGCAAAACTAACATGCTGCGAGTAGCTGAGAGTCCAGCATCTCTGCATGTTCTTGTCGCCTTTTCTTGTTCTAGACGATACTGGCTCGTGCTCTAGAGATCTGATTGTCATCTGATTGTCCGCATTGAAACACAAAGCCACTACTTCCTGCAGGATTTACTAAGCCCAAAACCCCAAACTCACAAGGGCCTCACTTTAGTAGACACACTCCTAGCGCAGACAAAAACAGATCAGGAGAGCCGTTAAACTCAGCTTGTGCTCGGAAATGCTCATACGTCTCCACCTCTTTAACATTCCTCAGCGTTTCTTTGTGCTGAACCTGAAACCTTAAACTCTGAGCCCTGAACCCTAACTTCTTAAACCTAATCTTTAAAATCTGCTCCTAAACCTTGAAACCTGTAACAGTTAACCGAACTTTTAACGTTCAGCTCTAGGGTCGTGACTGTAGTCCGATGCATCTTCTCACTTCCTTGCTCATAGCTTTGCTTGAAACACTGACTTGCTGCGAGTAGCTGCGAGTCCATCATTTCTGCTTATGTGTGTCGCTTTTACTAAGATAAGTCGTGATGGCTCGCGCTTCAGATAAGCTGTACATGGCAAAAACAAACTGCACGGTTTAGGCTTTAACCTACAAGGTTTATGGCTTAGGGTTTAGGGTTTAAGGTTTAGGGTTTTAAGTTTATGGTTTAGGGTATAGGGTTTAGGTTTTAGGGTTTCGGGTTTAGGTTTAGGGTGAAGGTTTAGGGTTTATAGTTAAAGGTTCGGGTTGTTGGGTTTTAGGTTTAGCCCCTTCTATGATGCAGCTTAAAAAGGGTCTCTGCTCATCTGCGCCCGGCCAGTTGAGGTTCCAGAGAGACCTTATCCACAAAACCATAAGCCATAGACCCTAAACCCTAAACTTTAAACTGTAAACCTTGAACTCTAAGCCCTGAACCTTAAACCCACAAGGGCCTTACTTTACTAAACAAACTCCCCGCGTAGATGAAGATACAGATGGAGAGAGTCCTGAGACTGAGCTCGAGCTCGGAGCTGATCATACATCTCCACCTGTCTAACATTCCTCGTCAGTTTCTACTCCCTAGATTTTAAGCCTTGCACCCTCAACTTTAAACCCTTAATTCCGAATCCTAAATCGAAAACATTAAACCCTCCGCCTTGAAACACTCTGAGCCTTAACCCTGACCCCTTGAACTCTCATATTTAACCCCTAACCCTGAAGGTCGTGATCCTCATCTAAGACGCCTTCCAGCTTTCTTGCTCAGAGCTGTGCTTGGAAAACTAACATGCTGCGAGCAGCTCTGAGTCCAGCATCTCTGGATGTGCTTGTCTCCTTTTCTTCCTGTAGATGGTAGTGGCTCGCGCTCTAGAGATCTGACTGTCCACATCCTGCAGAATTAGCTCTGGCATCCAGGAACCTATGCTTGAATGCCTCGACGTCTGAGATCCAGCAAGGGCCATTCATCTCCAGACAGTCTGAGAAGCACCGTAAAACTCTAAACCCTAAAGAAAAAACAACATCCAGAAAAAAACGATACTTGGGAGCTTTGAGTCACTCGATTCTTGCGTGACTTTAATTATATGATTGAGACTCTAAGGTGTATCATTTCAATGTTTTGGGTTTAAAGATTTCGACTTAGGGTTTAGGGTTTAGGTTTTAGTATTGAAGATTAAGATGTAGAGTTCATGCTCTAGGGTTTAGAATTACCAGGCAATCCGAGAAGCAACGTTAAACTCTAAAGAAAAAAACTAACAAAAACGAGACTTGAGAAGCTTCGGGATACTCGTTAACATAGCTGCTTAGCTTCCCGAACAACCTTTCCTGTGGCCCTACCGCATCTCGGCAGCATAAATCATCTACTCGATCTCTCATGTGAAAGCTGAACACGCTCAGTCAAGATCTTCCCCATCGTCATCCTGTCAGATGATTTCGCGTCTTATTATTTCAGGATCGTAAATTCCACTGATTCAGATTTGAAGTCGAACCTTTTTTACACTTGCAACGAAGACCATTAACCTTGCTGCAGGATTCGAAGTGTAAGGTCTGGGAGTATGTCGGAGATCATCATCCTTTTATGTTTCAACTTCTTGCTGCGCGCAGGATTAACAACGAATGCCAAGTTTCTCTTCTCGGGGCGAACCACAGCATCTGCGTAAACGCAAGGACTCATGATGAGTCTGTGTGGTCTAGTATTTTATGCCGCCTCGACGTCGACGCCTGGGAATATTGTTTCGGACGTAGTACGAATTACGTCCTTTCCGCATCAATGCAAATCTCGATGACATGTAATTTAATATTATTCGCACGTAAGTCTGCTCATCAGACGAGTCCTTTGCGCGCAAAGCCCTTGTACCAGGAGAATCGCGACAATCTTGACCATGAGCATGCCTCTTTAAATTCCTAGCGCAAGAAAAAGAACTCACACAGAACAAGAACTCGATGAGCCTTTGTCGTTGCAGTCTTCTTTGTCGTAAAGGTCCGAAAAATTATATTCTTCGCCAAAGTGTCGCCTTAAAAATTGAAGCGTGCAGGATTGTAGAGAGACATTCGAATCTTAGATGCAGCTCAGAAACACCAAGTAAAGATACTGTCCATCTTCAAGCAAAACCCGATGGGCTTCCTTGCAGTCATGGTAATGCATTGTTTTCGATTATATTTTAATAAGACAAATAGTTATAATAATACTAGTATTACTAAAAATATTAATTTTATCAATGATACGAAAATAAAATAATAATACAAGCTAAGCCACACTGATGCTGTCCGCGAGGAAGGCTGAAGATCTCATCGTCGATATTTGGATTTGTTGCAGCGGTCGACCTGAAGACATATATGCTTGATAAAATTTCTTATAGAAATGTATAATTGTCACATATTTATGTATGTTAAGAATATTAACGTTCTTGCAACCTCCAGGTCCAGACAATGTCAGAGCAGTGGTCAGCTGCACGAGACCTTAGACAATATACGCGCGTGCGGTGATGTTATCATGCGGTCTTACAGGAACTGAGGCCTTTACTCCATCTCGACGAGCTTGAGGATGCTCGGGTGCGTCACAGAGGCTGACCTACGAGCACAGCTGCATGAATGGGGCAGCAGGGGTATCTTATTCTAAACTAAATACTAGACAGGTGTCTGGAAAAGACGCCAGTGGTGGATGCCTGCAATCCTCGGCCGCCGCATTATGTTGGGAGAAACATTTAGTTATGGTTTGTGTACAAGAATTAAGACCCCCACTCCATGTTGAGAAGTCGCCGCGTTTGCATACACTCATCTTCCGGTTTCCTGGCAGATACGCCAACATGACATGGCGTTAAAGTCTAAGCGCACATTTGAAAAGAAAAATGTCACTGCAAACTCTCGTCTAGGGTGCAGCTCGTCGTTGACCTCAGGACCAGCGTCCAAACGGATCTTCTTCAACACCACGTTCGTCCTGCTTGTCATGCACGGATAAGTATATATGACGAGAAATCAAAACTCAACACAACTTTTTCAACCAGCACTCTCCTTGTCAGTCGTCCGTCAGGACCGATTAGCCCTAAAAAAAACGGATCGTGATATTCTTGTTTAAGTTTTTGTAGTAAGTTCCTGACACGTAACTGCGCGACGGCGACGTCCGTCTTTGAATTTCCTTATTTGAAAAGTTTACACATATAAATGAAATAGTTCAGGCCGTACTGAGGCAAGCACAGATCTTTTGCTTCGCAGTCGTCTGCCAGGCCAGTGGCAGCGCGCCTTACTGAAATGGCTTATTGCCTATCGGAATTTTGACAAAAATTAGCTCAACTGCTGCTTTAAAAATTCGGCGGGCGTGATCACGGCGTCCGACGTCCTCAGCACAGACTTTGAGATCAGATCCTTGCACTTATTTGCTTAAAGTCAAGTCACACGTCGTCTCGCCAGCGAGGGACACGCACCGCGCGTCCTGGTTTTCTTCATTTTTTTGGCTGTAGCTTGTTGTGTAGAGTTGTCTAGCAAGGAACTGCTCGCAGAAGATGATATGTTCTTTGACTCGAAGTCAACGTCCAGCCTGACGATCTTTTAGACAAGCGAATGCAACCACACGAACAGGTCAAGCTTGGAGGCTCATCTTCATCCATCAACCATCGCATTTTCGACCAGCGCATCGTCGAAGACCTTAGGTTAATGCATGATGTATTCATCCTTGCAACTAAAAATATAATTTTGCCGAGGCACATGTGCTTCTCGGTGCGCCTCATTTAAAAATGTAACATGCACATGAATATGTTTCTGTACGCTTTCACAGTTCAGTTGTCTGCCCCAAGGTGTGAACGCGATCAAGTATACATCGGCCGAATGTTAAAAGAAAGAAGTACACTCATAAATTTAAGCAAGTCACTCCCGGCGAGTCTGCTTGAGTTGACACAAGCAACTTGAGCTGAAAATGTTGCGGCAAGTCTCTTTATCCTCATGTATATATCACTAAATTGTAATTTAATTTAAATACTAGCAAGAAGCGCCTGACGAGACTGCTGAATTGAAGCGCAAGTGTTGCATTCGCAGCACTCAGGCAAGGTTAGCCTTTTTTTTTGGCGCCGCATCGCCTTGCTGCTCTGCGATCAGCGTCTCAGGTTACTCGACCTTAGATTGCGCTGGTGCGATAAAATCTTCTTATGACTAAGACATCTGATTAGGACGGGCTGCGTTGAGTGAAGCTTCGATGCAGGCTGAAGAAGACATTGTCCGCAGACGAACCTCATTGCGGGGGGGGGGGTACTTCAAGCGTTAAGAGATGAAAACAGCGTAAAAAGATTAATTCGGCAATGAGCTGGCGACTTCCACTGAGCAAAATGACACTTTCCCGGAGCTCCCTCATGACAACGTAAAATTTAAAACATCATTGTCAATACGGATGCGGTTGTTTCGCTGCCTCCATGCGGCCCTGCCAGAAATGCTGGCGGAGCCCGCAAGTATTGCACAAAACAAGCGGATTGCGCCAGTCGTTGTGGTGCCTCGTGAAAATCTAGACGAGCATACCGACATTCCAGGAAGTCTCAACATGTCTAAACATAAAAAATAAGCGAACAGCCACAGCTGTTTCTCGTGCTTGTAGGAGTCCACCATCATGACCTTAGAGAAACGTACACTACGACTAAGCATTCTAATCGCTCACGCCAGCCTTCGGCGCATCCTTGAAATGGATCTGCTTTGCAGGCTCCGGGGTCTTCTTCATGATAGACTTCACCTCCAGCGCAGTGCACAAAACTCTATTTCCTTAGCATAGTAATATTGCTCTTCATGTAAACAAATTCTTGCAGTTAGAGATACTATGCTCCAGTTCGTATGAACGTCTACAGTCGAATGGCCTTGTTCTTGTTCTCTTCCTCTTGCTTCTTTTTCTGGCGAAAGGACTCCTGGTGTTCCTTATCAACTTGATTTTAACATGCAGAGCCAAAGTCGCCGAAAAAATTAAAAAAAAACTAAGAGGAGAGCCATCGCTCGGGAGTTCTTCTTCCACGTCGTGTGCGGCGACTGGTGTTTCTTGTCCTTGCCCGACTGGCGCTTCTTGCTCTTCCCCATGACGCCTGAATATTTATAACGAAAGAAATAAATTTCTTGCAGATGCTCAATCTGCAATCTGCAAAGGCTGGCCTGCGAGGTACAACGCAAGAACGCTGAAGAAAAGACGTACAACTTGAGCACAGGCTTGATGCAGTCGAAGCATGACGAGATGGTGCACTCGCTAACGCCAGCGTCTGAACTCCAATACCCAAAGCCCGCAATTGTCGAAGCCTTGTCCGTCTAAGAACCGTACTCTCAAATCTCAAACCTTAAATCCATTGTTCAGTACTGCACTTGAAGTCACAAAAGCCAGCATTGTCCTCGTCAAGTCAAGAAAGTTATGGCTGCAACCGCACCCTAAATGTTTTCAGGGTTTCTTGTTCTTTACTCTTCGCCATCTAGCCTGAAGCTGAAAAACGAACTAACAAAAACACAATGGGATTAGTAACCTTAAGAACCATAACAACCATGAAACTAGTCGTGGTCCCTGAAACCTCCCTGATAATTCTTGTTCCAACATTTATCCCAGCGGACAACACCATAATAGCCGTAAAATTCTCTGGGCCAATCTTTTTGGACTTCATTTGTTATGCGTCGCCCTCTACTGGACAACAATGACATAGTCAGGACTTGAGATGTGTCCTGTCATGCTTCGTCTTTCACGAAGAAGATGACGCAGTTCAGGGCCTGACATGTGTCATTTTTTTTGCCCATAGACAAAAGGCATTTATACACTCCACAACATGGAATGCGTCATGTTGCGCGCTCTTATTGTATGGGGTTCTTTAAGTATCATAAAGCAAAAAAAATCTAGGACCTTAAGTACATACGTTTAAGGTATATCGCTTGCTTTAACACAGATGTTGGGGAATTTCGGGTTTCAGGCTTCGGGGGTGTCTTGCCGAAAGCCTAGAAAGTTCCCCTGTTGAGGACCTAGTGGGGCTGGCCGCGACAAGCAAGACCTGGAACCCTCACAGCTTCTTGAAATTTACGAACACTTACACCCCGGTAAGCAAGACCTAGAACCACCCCACATACGCAGCCTTTAAGGGTTTAAGAGGGTCTAAAATTCAGGGTTACATATACATTTGCTTCTTGAAAATCACGAACACTTATCCCCCGATAAGCAAGACTTAGAACCACCCCACATACGCAGCCTTTAAGGGTTTCAGGGGGTATAAAATTGAGCGTTACATATATATTTGCTTCTTGAAACTGACGAATATTTACCCCTCGATAAGCAAGACGTAGAACCACCCCGCATACGCAGCCTTTAAGGGTTTAAGGGGGGTTTAAAATTCGGTGTTACATAGATATTTGCTTCTTGAAACTTACGGACACTTAGCTCCCGATAAGCAAAACTTAGAACCACCCCACATACGCAGTCTTTAAAGGTTTAAGGGGGTTTACAATTTGCTTGTTGAAACTTACTAACACTTACCACCTCGACAAGCAGGACTGAGAACCACCCCACATACGCAGCCTCTAAGGGTTTAAGGGGGTTCAAAATTCAGTGTTACATATATATTTGCTTCTTGAAACTTACGAACACCTACCCCCCGATAAGCAAGACTTGGAACTACCCCACATACGCCGCCTTTAAGGGTTTAAGGGGGTTTAAAATTCGGTGTTACATATATATTTGCTTCTTGAAACTTACGAACACTTCCCCCCCGATAAGCAAGACTTAGCACCAGCCCACATACGCAGCCTTTAAGGGTTTAAGGGGGTTTACAATTTGCTTGTTAAAACTTACGAACACTTACCACCTCGATAAGCAGGACTTAGAACCACCCCACATACGCAGCCTTTAAGGGTTTAAGGGGGTTCAAAATTCAGTGTTACATATATATTTGCTTCTTGAAACTTACGAACACCTACCCCCCGATAAGCAAGACTTGGAACCACCCCACATACGCCGCCTTTAAGGGTTTAAGGGGGGTTTAAAATTCGGTGTTACATATATATTTGCTTCTTGAAACTGACGAACACTTACCCCCCGATAAGCAAGACTTAGAACCACCCCACATACGCAGCCTTTAAGGGTTTCAGGGGGTATAAAATTGAGCGTTACATATACATTTGCTTCTTGAAACTGACGAACACGTACCCCTCGATAAGCAAGACTTAGAACCACCCCGCATACGCCGCCTTTAAGGGTTTAAGGGGGTGTAAAATTCGGTGTTACATATATATTTGCTTCTTGAAACTGAGGAACACTTCCCCCCCGATAAGCAAGACTTGGAACTACCCCACATACGCCGCCTTTAAGGGTTTAAGGGGGTTTAAAATTCGGTGTTACATATATATTTGCTTCTTGAAACTTACGAACACTTCCCCCCCGATAAGCAAGACTTAGCACCACCCCACATACGCAGCCTTGAAGGGTTTAAGGGGGTTTACAATTTGCTTGTTGAAACTTACGAACACTTACCACCTCGATAAGCAGGACTTAAAACCACCCCACGTACGCAGCCTTTAAGGGTTTAAGGGGTTCAAAATTCAGTGTTACATATATATTTGCTTCTTGAAACTTACGAACACCTACCCCCCGATAAGCAAGACTTGGGACCACCCCACATACGCAGCCTTTAAGGGTTTAAGCGGGTTTAAAATTCGGTGTTACATATATATTTGCTTCTTGAAACTGACGAACACTTCCCCCCCGATAAGCAAGACTTAGCACCACCCCACATACGCAGCCTTTAAGGGTTTAAGAGGGTTTAAAATTCGGTCTTACATACATATTTGTTCCTGAAACTTAAGAACATCTACCCCCCGATAAGCAAGACTTAGAACCACCCCACATACGCGGCCTTTAAGGGTTTAGCGGGGGTTTAAAATTCAGTGTTACATATATATTTGCTTTTTGAAACTTAAGAACACTTACACCCGGATAAGCAAGACTTGGAACCTGCAGACAACAACAAACACGTCTGTCGCAAAACCCCGGCCGTTGATGCATAGCCTCCGTAATGGGGTATGTCGCGTGTGCGGGCCGCGGCCCTATTACAAGCAATCAATACTGGCATGCGGCCATATGTATGTCCTAGAAGTTACAGCACATGTAAAAAGAATATGATATGTTTCATGTTGTTGTAATAGTTTAAGCACAAACACGGTGGACCGATAACAGTACCACCATGTCGTCTGTGCTGTTTAGTGTGCAGTTGGCGAGATAACAATACACAAACAAGAGAGGGGGAGACGGTGGACCGAAAGCAGTACCACCGTGTTCAGGGACCGAAAACAGTACCCCGCTTTCCCGGAGACCGAAAACAGTACTCCGAGTTGAGTTAACACTGCATTCACTGTAGGCTCCGCGCATTCGATGGTGAGAATCAAAAGCCACCATACCTGACGCCAGACTTTATTTTAATATTAATGTAAAAAAGCGCGCTGTAGAGTTCAAATCATTATACCTTCCGGTCCCTATAGGGTTTTAAGCTACTAACCCTAAAGAGTCTAAATAATTCAAATCCAGATTTAAATGGTTTAAGATATTTGAATTATTTAAATTATTTGAGTTTGTGAAGTTTTTTAAATTATTTAAATGGTTTCGGCTAGGAGAAATTCTCGACCTATTTAAATTCTTTAATTTATTTAAATTCACGCGCCTCGAAACTAATTTAAATAATTTAAATCCCGAATTAAATTATGTAAATTCGCGGGCCTCAAAACTAATTTAAATATTCAAATCGCGATTTAAATTATTTAAATTTTTTCCGAGCTCGTGAACTTAAATAATTTAAATAATGTAAATAATTCAAATCGAATGAGGCTTTCTCCGAACCCAGACCATTTAGATAACTTAAATAATTTAAATAATTTAAATAATTTAAATCCTGATTTGAATTATTTGAATTAGTTTCGAGGCCCGGGAATTTAAATAATTTAATTCTGTATTTAAATTAGTTAAATTAGTTTCCGGGCCCGCGAATTTGAATAATTTAAATCTCGAATTAAATTATTTAAATTCGCGGGCCTCAAAACTAATTTAAATAATTTAATTCGGGATTTAAATTATTTAAATTAGTTTCCGGGCCCGCGAATTTAAAAAATTAAAAGAATCTAAATAGATCCAGATTTTCTCCCAGCACAGACCATTTAACTAATTTAAATATTTTAAATAATTTAAATCGGGATTTGAATTATTTAAATTAGTTTGGAGGCCCGCGAATTTAAATAATTTAATTCTGTATTTAAATTAGTTAAATTAGTTTCCGGGCCCGCGAATTTAAATAGTTTAAATCTCGAATTATATTATTTAAATTCGCGGGCCCGGAAACTAATTTAAATAATTTAATTCGGGATTTGAATTATTTAAATTAGTTTCCGGGCCCGCGAATTTAAATAATTTAAAGAATCTAAATAGATCCAGATTTTCTCCCAGCAGAGACCATTTAACTAATTTAAATAATTTAAATAATTTAAATATTTTAAATCAGGATTTGAATTATTTAAATTAGTTTGGAGGCCCGCGAATTTAAATAATTTAATTCGGTATTTAAATTAGTTAAATTCGTTTCCGGGCCCGCGAATTTAAATAATTTAAATCTCGAATTAAATTATTTAAATTCGCGGGCCTCCAAACTAATTTAAATAATTCAAATCCCGATTTAAATTATTTAAATTATTTAAATTAGTTAAATGGTCTGTGCTGGGAGAAAATCTGGATCTATTTAGATTTTTTAAATTATTTAAATTCGTGAGCCCGGAAACTAATTTAAATAATGTAAATCCCGAATTAAATTATTTAAATTCGCGGGCCCGGAAACTAATTTAAATAATTTAATTCGGGATTTAAATTATTTAAATTAGTTTCCGGGCCCGCGAATTTAAATAATTTAAAGAATCTAAATAGATCCAGATTTTCTCCCAGCACAGACCATTTAACTAATTTAAATAATTTAAATAATTTAAATAATTTAAATCAGGATTTGAATTATTTAAATTAGTTTGGAGGCCCGCGAATTTAAATAATTTAATTCGAGATTTAAATTATTTAAATTCGCGGGCCCGGAAACTAATTTAACTAATTTAAATACCGAATTAAATTATTTAAATTCGCGGGCCTCCAAACTAATTTAAATAATTCAAATCCTGATTTAAATTATTTAAATTATTTAAATTATTTAAATTATTTAAACTAGTTAAATGGTCTGTGCTGGGAGAAAATCTGGATCTATTTAGATTTTTTAAATTATTTAAATTCGTGAGCCCGGACACTAATTTAAATAATTTAAATCCCAAATTAAATTATTTAAATTCGCGGGCCCGGAAACTAATTTAAATAATTTAATTCGGGATTTAAATTATTTCAATTAGTTTCCGGGCCCGCGAATTTAAATAATTTAAAGAATCTAAATAGATCCAGATTTTCTCCCAGCACAGACCATTTAACTAATTTAAATAATTTAAATAATTTAAATAATTTAAATCAGGATTTGAATTATTTAAATTAGTTTGGAGGAGGCCCGCGAATTTAAATAATTTAATTCGGTATTTAAACTAGTTAAATTAGTTTCCGGGCCCGCGAATTTAAATAATTTAAATCTCGAATTAAATTATTTAAATTCGCGGGCCTCCAAACTAATTTAAATAATTCAAATCCCGATTTAAATTATTTAAATTATTTAAATTAGTTAAATGGTCTGTGCTGGGAGAAAATCTGGATCTATTTAGATTTTTTAAATTATTTAAATTCGTGAGCCCGGAAACTAATTTAAATAATGTAAATCCCGAATTAAATTATTTAAATTCGCGGGCCCGGAAACTAATTTAAATAATTTAATTCGGGATTTAAATTATTTAAATTAGTTTCCGGGCCCGCGAATTTAAATAATTTAAAGAATCTAAATAGATCCAGATTTTCTCCCAGCACAGACCATTTAACTAATTTAAATAATTTAAATAATTTAAATAATTTAAATCAGGATTTGAATTATTTAAATTAGTTTGGAGGCCCGCGAATTTAAATAATTTAATTCGGTATTTAAATTAGTTAAATTAGTTTCCGGGCCCGCGAATTTAAAAAATTTCAATCTCGAATTAAATTATTTAAATTCGCGGGCCTCCAAACTAATTTAAATAATTCAAATCCGGATTTAAATTATTTAAATTATTTAAATTATTTAAATTAGTTAAATGGTCTGTGCTGGGAGAAAATCTGGATCTATTTAGATTCTTTAAATTATTTAAATTCGCTGGCCCGGAAACTAATTTAAATAATTTAAATCCCGAATTAAATTATTTAAATTCGCGGACCTCGAAACTAATTTAAATAATTCAAATCCCGATTTAAATTATTTAAATTCTTTTCCGAGCCCGTGAATTTAAATAATTTACATAATTTAAATAATTCAAATAGAATGAGGATTTCTCCGAACCCAGACCATTTAGATAATTTACATAATTTAAATAATTTAAATCCTGATTTAAATTATTTAAATTAGTTTCGAGGCCCGTGAATTTAAATATTTTAATTCGGTATTTAAATTAGTTAAATTAGTTTCCGGGCCCGCGAATTTAAATAATTTAAATCTCGAATTAAATTATTTAAATTCGCGGGCCTCAAAACTAATTTAAATAATTCAAATCATTTAATTCTTCCATATGTTCTCCATACATATAGAAAAACAGGTAGCAACATAGTACTTAAAGGTCCCTCTCTCATATATATATATATATATGTGGGCAAGAGAGGGTTTAGGGTTTAGAGTTTAGGGGTTGCGTTTGGGGGATCAGGGTCCGTACCTTTCTCGGGTTTGAAGAAGCCGTACAGATCCAACCTCAGCCCTTAACACCCTAAACTCTAAGCCCCAAACCCTAAACCCTAAACCCTAACCCCCTAAACCCTAAACCCTATACCCTAAACCCTAAACCCTAAACCCCAAACCCTAAACCCTAAACCAGCCGAGGGTGGGATGCATCCGAAGTCTGCAACTGCCGATTGCAGATCGAAGCTTGGCCCGCCATTGGTTTAGGGTTTAGGGTTTAGGGTTTAGGCCTTAGGGTTCAGGGTTCAGGGTTTGGAGCCCGGGTTTGGGGTTTGGGAGCATTTATATAGCCACCTTAACCCATTGAACTCCCCAACGAGTGTGGCAAGCAACGGTTTGCCATAAGCCCTAAACCCTAAACCCTAAACCCTAAACCCTAAACCCTAAACCCTAAACCCTAAACCCTAAACCCTAAACCCTAAACCCTAAACCCTAAACTCCCACCTGCGACTCTCGGGCCACCTCCTCACCGGGTGCCGATGTGCGGGTTCTTGATCATTGGTGTGCCCTTGTTCCCTTTCAGGGTTTAGGGTTTAGGGTTTAGGCTTTAGGGTTTAGGGTCACTCGTGAAGCAAAAACAGTGAACAAAAGGTGTGCCCCCCCCCCCCCCCCCCCCCCCCCCCCCCTCCCCTGAAATCCCTAAAAATCCGTACTCCCGTTGCCCGGGAAGCTGTGTCCCTTCAAACCCTCAGATCCCGAAGAATCTTCAAAAAATTCGCAAAACTCTAAGAAGCCCTAACCCCCCCCCCCTTCCCCCTTACACCCTACACCCTTACCCAAACCCCAAACCCCAAACCCGAAACCCGAAACCCCAAACCCCAAACCCCAAACCCCAGACGCCCGACCACCACCAAGAATGGCCATCTTGTCTGCCGGCAGCCGACCACCACCGCACTGCAGCTGCCCAGCCTGAGGATCCATGGGCTGGTTTTTCAGGGTTTAGGGTTTAGGGGTTTAGGGGTTTAGGGGTTTAGGGGTTTAGGGGTTTAGGGGTTTAGAGGTTTAGGAGTTTAGGGGTTTAGGGGTTTAGGGGTTTAGGGGTTTAGGGGTTTAGGGGTTTAGGGGTTTTTTAGGTTTAGGGGTTTAGGGGTTTAGGGTTAGGGTTTAGGGGTTTAGGGGTTTGGGGGTTTAGGGTTTAGGGGGTTTAGGGTTTAGGGTTGGGGGTTTAGGGGTTTAGGGTTAGGGGTTAGGGGTTTAGGGTTTAGGGTTTAGTTTAGGGTTTAGGGTTTTTGGGGGGTTTAGGGGTTTTTTGGGGTTTTGGGGTTTTTCAGGGTTTAGGGGTTTAGGGGTTTAGGGGTTTAGGGGTTTAGGGGTTTAGGGGTTTAGGGGTTTGGGGTTTGGGCTTTAGGGTTTAGGGTTTGGGGTTTAGGGTTCAGGGGGGTTTGGGGGTTTAGGGGTTTGGGGGTTTAGGGGTTTGGGGTTTAGGGGTTTAGGGGTTTGGGGGGGTGTAGGGGGTTTGGGGTTTAGGGTTTAGGTTTAGGGGGTTTGGGGTTTGGGGGGGTTAGGGGGTTTGGGGATTGGGGCGTTTGGGGTTTAGGGTTTAGGGGTTTAGCGGGTTTGGGGGTTTAGGGGTTTAGCGGTTTGGGGTTTAGGGTTTAGGGTTTAGCGTTTAGGGTTTCTGCAGTCGGTTTTAGACCGCTGAAGCCCTCCCAAGAAGCCCTCCTAGACTGCAAACCCTGGTTAGGGTGCACACAGAGCTTAGAGGCTAAACCCTAAACCCTAAACCCTAAACCCTAAACCCTAAACCCTAAACCCTAAACCCTAAACCCTAAACCCTAAACCCTAAACCCTAAACCCTAAACCCTAAACCCTAAACCCTAAACCCTAAACCCTAAACCTGAAAAACCCTTTTCCCTTGAAAGCCTAGGGCAGAGGAATATTTAGAATCACATTACGGCGGCGATTTTTAACGAAGTGGAGGGCGGCCAGACCCCGGGGGTAGGGTTTAGGGTTTAGGGTTTGGGGTTTGGGGTTTAGGGTGTAGGGTATAGGGTTTAGGGTTTAGGGATTAGGGTTTAGGGTTTGGGTTTAGGGTTTAGGGTTTAGGGTTTTGAAGTGCTGTCAGCGTGTACTTGAACGTGGGGGTGGTGGTTCGGGGTACTTATTAACCCAACAATGGCTGTACTTTTAAGAACATTATAACCATAAGTACCCTGAACCTCCAAGGGGTGGTGGGCTTAGGTACGGGTGGCGGGGTTTAGGGGGGTTTAGGGTTTAGGGTTTAGGGTTTAGGGTTCAGGGTTTAGGGTTAGGGTTTGGGGTTTAGGGTTTAGGGTTTAGGGTTTAGGGTTTAGGGTGCGAAGAAGGAGGCCCCGCCCACTGCAGAGCGTGCCGCCCTGGTCCGCCCGGCCTTGTGGCGAGCACCAGAAGCAACCGTGGACGCCTGGGCGCCTCGGTCGGATTTCAGGGTTTAGGGTTTAGGGTTTGTGGTGTAGGGTTTAGGGCTTAGGGTTTGGGGTTTCCAGGTTTAGGTGCATGGGTTTTCTGCGGTAATTATGGTGCATAATTACTGCATGCTTTGTGAAGTTTGCATATGGTTTAGGGTTTAGGGTTTACGGCTTAGGGTTTAGGGTTTAGGGTTTAGGGTTTAGGGTTTAGGGTTTAGGGTTTAGGGTTTAGGGCAAGGCTGGCTAGGGTGATGTGGAGCAACCGAGCTGCAGCTTTGGGTTTGGGATGTTGGGCTTCGGGTTGGTAAATATTCAGCAACCTACATCTTAGGGTATTTTCATACCCTAAACCCTAAACCCTAAACCCTAAACCCTAAACCCCAAACCCCTAAACCCCTAAACCCTAAACCCTAAACCCTAAACCCTAATCTGGTCCCTACCTCCTTGAGACGGTTCTGAAGTACTTTGGCCCTGAATTTGTGCAGGCTGTTGAAGGGGTAAAGGCCCTGTCAAAGGGGGGGTGGTGTAGTCTGGGTCGGGTATTTCCAACGCCGAAAAGCCCTGAAGGCCCCAAGTTGGGAATCCGAGGGTGTAGGGTGTAGGGTTTAGGGTTTAGGGTTTAGGGTTTAGGGTTTAGGGTTTAGGGTTTAGGGTTTAGGGTTTAGGGTGAGACTTGCAGCCTTAGACCCCGGAAGCCCGCGAGCCTTGAAGACATTGAACCCCTAAGCGCTTCATAGGCTCGAGGTCTATAGGGTTCCGGGTTAAACCTTTCTAAACCCTGAACCCCTATAAACCCTAAACCCTAAACCCTAAAGCCTAAACCCCAAACCCTAAACCCTAAACCCTAAACCCTAAACCCTAAACCCTAAACCCTTGTAGTGGAATCCTTTCGACCACTCGGATCCTATCAGGGTGGCGCCGCCTCTGCCATCACCGAGGCGGGCGGCATGGTTGCCAGGGAGGTTTGGGGTTTACGGTTTAGGGTTTAGGGTTTAGGGTTTACGTGGATTAAGGGCCCATATCACTGAACCCCTAAGCAGACGGGGTGGCTTCAGGCGCTGAGAGCATTTCGGACCCAGAGTAGGGCGTTGTTGTTTTTTTTTTCAAATGGCTTAGGTGCCTTTTTCAGCCCCTTTAAACCAACAAGGGCACCCACTTTATTGCTGGGTTACTCTTGGGTCTAGGAATGGTACTTGAGGGGATCTGATTTGTTTGGGGTCCCCATGGTCTCAAATGAGGGAACTTCGCATGGCTCGTCGAGAGGGCCTGCACCTTAATTCTGAAGAAAGGCACAAAGCGCATATGCGGCACGCGTCCATTGACCCAGGCCTTACACGAACAGGACTAAAGTTTCCACCTAACAACACCTGAACATGTTGCGAAGGCGTGGAGTCGCGAACATGTTGATTTAACATAGCCTGCGTAGGCCAGAAATTAATCCACCCGAACAAAAATGTACTACATGTCTCTAGGTCGTGGGTCGAACTTTCGTCCTACCTCCACCCCTGAAACTGAAAAGCCCCAATCCTCTAAACCCTAAGCCCTAACCCTAAGCCCTACACCCTAAACCCCAAACCCTAAACCCTAAACCCCAAACCCCAAACCCTAAACTCTAAACCCTAAACCCCAAACCCTAAACCCTAAACCTTAAACCCTTTTTGTCCTCCAGTTTCCAGGCCTTGCGGGTCGCCTGCGACCCGTCCCCGGCGGCCGCAGCGCAGCGTGCAGAGGCTCTGAGCTTCCTTGCCCAGGCAAGTGGCGCTGTCAAATGGGTTTTTAGGGTTTTTAGGGTTTAGGGTCTAGGGTTTAGGGTTTAGGGTTTAGGGTTTAGGGTCTAGGGTTTAGGGTTTAGGGGTTTTGGGGGGTTTAGGGGTTTTGGGGGTTTTGGGGGTTTTGGGGGTTTAGGCGTTTAGGGGTTTAGGGGTTTAGGGGTTGATTGGGCTTTGGGGGCTTCGGGTTTGGTGTAAGTGGCTCAGGGTTTGGAATCTGGTGTTTACGGACGAGTTGAGACTGCGTCAGAAAGCTTTTTTCGGTCACGGCATAGCGCTTCCGGATGATGCACGAGCTGATTCGGAACAGCTCGGCCTGCTTGAGGAGGCAGGTGGCCTGCAAGCGCAAGAGAAGCTTCAAGCCCATATGCACTGCCCGAAGACTAATTAATTTCACGGCCGGAAGAAGATCCAGGGCAAAGCTACCTTCTGATGCCAACAGCATGTCGCACCGCTTCCTGAGGCGGCAACTATGCGCGCTGAATTCGTGGTGGGCACTGCCTGCATGAAGGTTGTGGCATCCGGAAGTGTGTGTTTGCAGCCGCCCAAAAATGACAGACACGTCCCCTACCGACAGGCCTACCGACAGCCCACCTGCAGGCCTACCTACGTAGGCCTGTGCGTCGGTGTGGATAGCCTGTGAGCAGGCCTGTAGGTAGCCTGTAGGTAGGCCTGTTGGGTCCTGTGGGTAGGCTACCGCGGTCCCTACACGTACGCTTCGAGGCTTCTTGACCAAACTTTGCCGGACCATGCGTTGTGCGTGGCGAAAAACGTGACGATCTTGGAACGCTGCTGCTGCTTCACGGTGTTCGCTATCTTAACTCGGCAGTCATCTGAAGGTTCTGCAATCGGAGCCGTCAACCCTGAGCGCTCGACAACGTGAGCCTTGAACCCTTGTGCAGGGCGGGTGCCACTTCTTAGGTACGTAGGCCTTAGGGATGCTTTTTGCCTGTTGGTTTTCAGAGGATCCGGTTTAGGGCAGACCTTAAGCAACTCAGAACAACCCTAAACCCTTAACCCTTAACCCTAAACCCTAAAACCCTAAAACCCTAAACCCTAAACCCTAAAAGCCTAAAACCCTAAAACCCTAAAACCCTAAAACCCTAAAACCCTAAAACCCTAAAACCCTAAAACCCTAAACCCCTACAACCCTAAGCCCTATAACCCTAAACCCCAAAACCCTGTTCCGAGGGTTTCCGAAGCCCGCCAGGCCCTTTCTCCGCTCGGCGGGGCGTGCCACGCGCCGGGCGGGAATGTGCCTTGCCTGGAAGGTGTAACAGGATGAGGTTTTGGTGATAGACGGGTTGAGGGTGTGGGGTTTAGGGTTTAGGGTTTAGGGTTTAGGGTTTAGGGTTTAGGGTTTAGGGTTTCTTGCCCGGAAGGTGTAAAAGGATGAGGTTTTTGGGATAGATGAGGGTGTGGGGTTTAGGGTTTAGGGTTTAGGTTTGGGACGTTCCCCCCTTTTTCTAGCCGTCCTTACTAGGGATTAGAGTAATCCCTAAACCCTAAACCCTAAACCCTAAACCCTAAACCCTAAACCCTAAACCCTAAACCCTAAACCCTAAACCCTAAACCCTAAACCCTAAACCCTAAACCCTAAACCAGGACTGTTGGTAGAAGGGAGAGCATCCCCAAGGTTTAGCGTTCATTTAAGGTCCCCAAAGCCCTTGTTTGTTGTTGTCGCTTACCTTAGAGAACCCTATAAGGATTTTATAATAAGAGCCTACAAAAAAAGGCAGGTTTCGGGTTCTTAGGGTAGGGTTCTTAGGTTCAGGACTTGGGTTTCGAGCTCGGGGGGGGGGGGCCCAGGATGCTGTACAGAGCAGAGCATTTCGGCGCTTTCGAACCTGCTCATACTGCGCTCATCAACCTAGGGTCGGATCTCGGGCTCCTATGAACATAGCTATTATACTTGCTGGCTCAAAACCCAACTTTTCAACTTCTGGGCTTCTTGCAAGGCAGTTTATTCTGAAAGTTTCAACTTATGTTTCCTTGGGTTTTGGGCCAGTAAGTATACCCTATAACCCCTCAACAAGGCCTTTATTGGGTTGATTATGGGGATTATAGGGCCACAGGGCCTAATAGCCCATCCTGGTATTCAGGCCTTCCAGGTGGGTTACCCAAGAAGGGCCCTGACTTGGAGAGCAGAGATCCTTGCTAAGCTGTATTTCCTAATGTGGACCCGAAACCTGAGCCCTAAACTCCAAATGCTACACCTTAAGCCCTGAACCCTAACCCCCCCCCCCCCCCCCCCCCCCCCAAGAACCTTTCTCCTGGACTTCAAGAGGGCGCGAGTCCTGAGTCACCCAAGCCCCTTCTATTGAAGAGGTATCAACCCTCAACCGTAAACCCTAAACCCCAAACCCCGAACCCCCAAAACCACCTGCCAAGCAGTTTTCAAACCGCAAGCACACACCTAGGCGCTTTAGGGTATAGGATTTAGGCCCGGAACCTATGTCTGAATTGGTTCAACCCTAAAGCTTAAACGCCTTAGACTCGAACCCTAAAACCTGTGAACCTCTAAACCCCGTTAGGGTTTAGGGTTTAGGGTTTAGGGTTTAGGGTTTAGGGTTTAGGGTTTAGGGTCTAGGGTTTAGGGTTTAGGGTTTAGGGTTTAGGCCTGAAAGAAGCCCTGGAAACCCTGCATCCCGGGTGGTCAGGTCGCTATGGCCTTCTGCCCTTTCCCACTGTGTTCCGTGTCAGAGCCCGCCACTTACTCTACTTGGTGGTGCTTTGCTGTAACTTTAGATCCTTACCCTTTTTGGGTTTATTGGGTTTCTGAATAAGGCAGCTAAAAGGTTTAATTTTTTGCTGGCCTCCCAAGTGCAGCCAAGTCTACTTCGGATTTAGGGTCTTATGGATATGGGGGGTTCCGACATTAAGGGTGCCTTATTGGGCCCTTACTTTCAGGGAATCCTTCTAGTTGGGGGTTTATTTTCGCCTATTTTTGGTAAACAATGTGCAGAACCCCCCATACGCCAAAGAAGGAACACTCCAGATGAGAAGCACCAAGTAAGGCTTAGTCAGTCGAGATGCTCGGTGCTTGGAGGTTCACGGTACGTATAACCCCAATGATAACGGCACTTATAAGCCCCCTGGACCCTCAAGTAGGCTATAAGTAGACTTATAATTGGGGTCATAAGTAGACATGTATTTGGGGTTATAAGTAGACCCATATTTGGGGCTATAAGTAGACTTATGTCTGGGGTTATCAGTACCCATGAACCTACCAAGTAGGGTCTAGGTTTTTCACGGGGTTTGCAGCTCAGGGTTGAAGTCTTAAGGATGTCCCATGGGTTCATGGGTTTAGGGTTTAGGGCTTAAGGTTTAGGGTGCCAGACGCGCCCGAGCTGCTCATCTTTTCGTACCCTAAACCCTAAACCCTAAACCCTAAACCCTAAACCCTAAACCCTAAACCCTAAACCCTAAACCTAAACCCTAAACCCTAAACCCTAAACCCTAACCCCTAAACCCCCCCAAACCTCCCCGCAGCTGGCTCGGTTGGCCGAGGCTCGGGGTCAAAGGCTTCGGCTTGGGCGAGTGCGCGCCTCTGCCGGAGCTCTCATTGCAGGCGCCCCGCTTGAGGATTTAGGATTGAGGGTTTGGGGTTTAGGGTTTAGGGTCTCGGCTTTAGGGTTTAGGTTTCGGGTGGTAGGGTTTAGGTTTTATGGTTTGTAGGGCAGCTAAAGCCCCTAAACGCCCTAACTCCCCCCCCCCCCTCAAACCCTAAACTAACTAAGCCTCCTAAACCCTAAACCCCCAACCCCCTAAACCCCAAACCCTGAACCTGAACCCCGAAACCCTAAGCCCTAAGCCCTAAACCCTGAACCCTGAACCCTAAGCCCCACACTATAAACCCGAAACCCTAAACCCCCTAAACCCTAAACCCTAAACCCTAAACCCTAAACCCTAAACCCTAAACCCTACACCCCAAATACAGGCGCTGCAGCGGGGGCTGCTCGTCGCCACCTTCTTCCAGGGATCCCTGGGTCTGCGCGGGGCCCAGGGAGCTGGGGTTTTAGAGGGTTTAGGGTTTAGGGTTTAGGGTTTAGGGTTTAGGGTTTAGGGTTTAGGGTTGAGGGGTTTAGGGCCTTAGGAGTTTTAGGGTTTTGGGGTTCATGGTTTATGGTTTAAGGTTCTCGGGTTTTAGTGGTTTTTGGGTTTTTAGGTTTTTTTTGTTTTTTTTTTGGTGTTAGTGTTTTGGGTTTTAGGGCTGAGGGTTTTAGGGTCTTAGTGTTTATGGGTTTAGGGTTTTAGGGTTTTAGGGTTTTTGGGTTTTTGGGTTCGTGAGGTTTGTGAGGTTTGGGGTTTTAGGGTATTAGTTTTTAGAGTTTTGTGGTTTATGGTTTAGGGTTTTAGGGTTTTGGGGTTTAGTGTTTAGGGTATAGGGGTTAGTGTTTAGGGTTTAGGGTTCCGGGCTTAGGGTTTCAGGGTTTTTGGATTTGGGTTTAGGGTTTGGGGTTTAGGGTTTAGGGTTTAGGACTTAAGGTTTTAGGGTTTTGGGGTATAGGGTTTAGGGTTCCGGGCTTAGGGTTTTAGGGTTTTGGGGTTTAGGGTTTCGGGCCTAGGATTTTAGGGTTGTGGGGTTTGGTGTTGGGGTTTTGTTGTTTTGGCCTCAGGTTTTCAAGGTCTTAGGGTTGAGGGTCTGAGGGTATTAGGGTCTTGGGGTTTTCGGCTTAGGGCTTAGGATTTGTTTCGGGCGTTTTGGCTTGGAAGGTTCTTTGTTTTTTGGATGATGTTTTTGTTGTCCTTTTCTGTAAGGGGGAGGGTTACAGGGTTTTTAGGGTTGTCAACTTATTTGCTTTAGACAACCCTTAAGCCATCAAAGCCCGAGAATCCCTCAAACCCTACCTCTCACCTCTAAACTAAACCTTGAACCCTAAACCCAAAATCCTGACCCTAAACCTATACAAACCCAGAGTTCCAACATAGACGCCAAACCTTCTTGGAAATTGAGATCCTGAAGAAGCGAAAGGTCTGGGGGCGCGCTTGTTGTCTGTCCTTCAGCCCACAACCCCACCACCTAAAGCCAGGAAGCGCTGAACCACAAAATAGCCCTGACCCTTACAATTAGGGTTTAGGGTTTAGGGGTTTTACCCCAAACGCTATAAACCCTAGAAACCCTATACCCGAAAACGCCTATAAGGCCTATAAAACTCTACAAGCCCTGTATGCCCTATGAAGCCCATTAAAGCCTCATAAAACCCTACAAAACCCCATGAAACCCTATGAAACCCCATAAGACCCTATAAGACCCTATAAGAACCCTAAACAAAACCATAAAACCCTATAAAACCCCCATAACAACCCTCTAAGACCCTATAAGACCCTATAAGAACCCTGAACCCTAAACCCTAAACCCTAAACCCTAAACCCTAACCCCTAAACCCTAAACCCTAAACCCTAAACCCTAGACCCTAGACCCTAAACCCTAAACCCTAAACCCTAAACTCTCGACGCCTTGGAGGCTGAGGATGTGCCTCGGGGACGCCGGTCGCTCGGAAGTTGCTTCGTGCGCATCCGCGCGCCTTTGCACTGAGGGCCACACTGAGGGCTTCAGGGCTGCAGGGCTATCTATGGGGTTTAGGGTTTAGGGTTTAGGGTTTAGGGCCCCTTCGCTCTTGGTACTTCTTGAGACTTGGGTTCAACGGATCGATCTTGCGGGTTGTGGCTCTGGGTTACTTGGAGGTTCAGGGTACACAGAACACCATTAATAGCCGTATTTATACACCCCCTAAGTCCTCTAAGTAGGTTATAAGTAGACTTCCAATTGGGGTTAATGTTGACTTCGCATTAATAACCCCCCCCCCCTTGATTGATCAATCTCTCCGGCCAGGGCCTCCTCAATTATATTCGCCTAAATCCTGGTAGGACGTACTATTAGTTTTAGTATTAGGTAGTAGTACCACTAGTAGTACTAGTAGTACTAGCTAATTACATAACATCGCCCGTAAAAAAATATTCCGGGCTGGATTTTATAATTGTGGGGGGTTACATTATTGTGTTCCGGCAGCTGGATTTTATAATTGTAGCGGGAATCATTAATGTGAAGTCAACATTATAAGTACCCTTGAACCCTAAACCCTAAACCCTAAACCCTAAACCCCAAACCCCAAACCCCAAACCCCAAACCCTAAACCCGAAACCCGAAACCCTAAACCCTAAACCCTAAACCCTAAACCCTAAACCCTAAACCCTAAACCCTAAACCCTAAACCCTAAACCCTAAACCCTAAACCCTACCCCTGGGCCTCCAAGTACATCCTCCGCCGCGGCCCAGTTCTTCAGCGGCTCGTACACGCTTCTCCTGGCCACGCTGGGATATAACTCGTCTTGCCGGCCGAATTCGACTTCAGGGTTTAGGATTTAGGGCCTGGGGTTCGGGGTTTAGGTTCATCCCAGACCAAGTTTGCTCGAGCCCCCTACAAGAAGCTACCCGAAACTCTATTCCTATATCATGAGCCCCAGACCCCCCAAACCAAGAAGCGCTCAAACCTCAGCGGGCTGAGGGTTTAGGGCCGAGGGCCGCCTAAACCCTAAGCCCTAGGGTTTAGGGTTTCGGGTTTCTAGGGTTTAGGGTTTAGGGTTTAGGGTTTAAGTTTCAGGGTTCAGGGTTTAGGGTTTAGGGTTTAGGGCATAGGGCTTAGGGTTTGGAGTGTACGATTTGTTACGAACCCTGGTTTAGGGTTTACAACACTAAGCCCCCAAGGAGGAAAAAGATGAGAGTCAAAGACGCTGGTGCCAGGCGGCATCCGGGCCCTGCGTCGGCCTGGCTGAAAACCTATGCGCCTTGGCGAGAAGTAATATAGGCTTAGGGGCCTGAACAATTCGAATTTGGGTTTTGGTGGTTATTATAGTATAACTGCAAAGGGACCCTAAGGGAATACTATCAGTACTTATTGCGACCCCTATAGTAGGTTTCTTTAGAAGTGTGGGGTTTAGGGCTTGTGGGTACAGGGTTGACGGATTTAATTTGGGATTTGGGCTCGAGACTTTTAGGTTTTCTGTGTGGGTTTTGACCTCGGACGGTGGGGTTTAGGCTGAGGGTTTCGGGGACAAGGCTGTATCTCTAAACCCTAAACCCGAAATCGTAAACCCTAAACCAACCCTAAACCCTTGGGTTTCGGCCGAAATCCGAGGCTCCACATTAACCCCTCGAGAGAGCAAAAACCTCAACCCTCAACAGTCAAACCTACCAAAAACTCCTGTGCAGTACCCTTTTTGGGGTAGTATACTAGAATTCCCTATCCCAAAAAAGAACTAATTGGAGCCTTCAGGCAAAGCCTACAGAGACCAGAGGCGTTTCGCACGTTTATTAGGCTGAGCAAATCTGAGGATAGTTTCAAACATGGTCCCCAACCTCCTTTACTTTAAAGGGTTCTGATGTATGGGCCCTGAATTTGTATATAGGGTATATAGTTAAGGGGTACCCTTGTAAGGGCCCATACTAAGGGACCATGTTCTGTCCCTTTAAGGGTTTAGGGTTTGTTAAGGGTTGTAAGGGTGAATCGAGTGAGAGGCCTTCGGGCGCCCCGTGGCATCCGTCATTGCCACAGGATCAGCTAAGTTGCAGCACGACGCTGCATCTCTTGTGCATTTTCACTTTTGCTGCAGGCTCAAAGGCCTGCCTTTCTTGCGTTCTCACGACTGGTCGCGGCTTTGTGCTTGCCGAAGCGTGTGAGTGCATAGTCGCGGCAGTTTTTCCAGCGCTGGCACGCCAGAACCTGCTCAGATGGTTGAGCCTCGTCTTCCAGCAAAAGGTAAGGTGCGAGGAAGGGTCGGCCTTTAAGGCTCTCTGGGGGAGGCCCTGGTTCTTAGTAAGCTACTTGAAAGCCCAGTTGTTATAGGGTTCTTAAGGGAGGGGGTTCAAGGGTGGTAGGTCCCTAGAGAACCTTGAGGAAGCGTAGGGAGCCTTAGAGACGGCCTGAACCCTAAACCATACCTCCTGAACAACAGACCCTGATGAACCCTAAACTCCTGAGCCCTGAACTCCTTAACCCGAAACCCTAAACTCCTCAACTCTGAACCCTAAACCCTAAACCCTAAACCCTAAACCCTAAACCCTAAACCCTAAACCCTAAACCCTAAACCCTAAACCCTAAACCCTAAACAATAAACCCTAAACCCTAAACCCTAAACCCTAAACCCTAAACCCTAAACCCTAAACCCTAAACCCTAAACCCTAAACCCTAAACCCTAAACCCTAAACCCGAAACCCTAAACCCTAAACCCTAAACCCTAACCTCCTAAACTCCTAAACTCCTAAACTCCTAAACTCCTGAACTCTGAACCCTGAACCCTGAGTCCTAAACCCTGAGCCCTGAACCCGTCAAGGTCTTGATCTCCTTCATCAATGGAACCATGGGGCACGCGCCTCAGGGGGAAGCCTGAACTCTAAAACCCTAGATAGGGTTTAGGGTTTAGGGTTAAGGGTTAAGGGTTTAGGGTGTAGGTTTAGGGGTTTCGGGTTTAGGGCGTAAGGCATCGGGTTGAAGGATTCAGAGTTTCAAGGCCTCTTTGAGGGTGAGGCTTGTGTGGGGCACCAGGTCGCAACTTGAGGGTGATGACCTCAGCACGCGGAAGCCCTAAAACTCCAACATCCTTTTGTTAGGGTTTAGGGTTCGGGGTTGAGGGTTTAGGGTTTAGGGTTTCGGGTTTCGGGTTTCGGAGTTTGGAGTTTAGGGTTTAGGGTTTAGGGTTTAGGGTTTAGGGTTTAGGGTTTAGGGTTTAGGGTTTAGGGTTTAGGGTTTAGGGTTTAGGGTTTAGGGTTTAGGGTTTAGGGCTCAGAGTGTAAGGTTTAATCTTGAATATTGGGAAGGAAAGGGGTTCTGGAGCCTCAGAGCATTTAAGGTCTGAAGGCTTGGTGCGGGACCCTAGGCTTTTTGCGGCACGCCCTCCCCTACGGCCTCAGCTGAACTTCAAGCCCCATGTAGCAACACGTTGTTTTTGGAAGTCGGCTTTTGGCCTTACACCCCTCAACTCTAAACCCGAAACGGACCCTCGCCAGAAACAAGGGTGCCTTCTATTCGGGGTCCCCTCAAAACCTAAGCCTCAACCCTACACCCTAAAGCCATGAACCCCAAAACCGTAAAACCCTAAACCCTAAACCCTAAACCCTAAACCCTAAACCCTAAACCCTAAACCCTAAACCCTAAACCCTAAACCCTAAACCCTAAACCCTAAACCCAAAAAAAGCAGGCACATCGATCTTGTGCAGAACATGCTGCTTCACAATTTCCCTGTGTGGGCCTCGGGTAGCTGGGGGGTTTGGGCTGCGCCCCTTGGAACCTTAGGGGATTAGGGTTTAGGGCTAGGGTTTAGGGTTTAGGGTTTAGGGTTTAGGGTTTAGGGGTTGAGGGGTTGAGGGGTTGAGGGGTTGAGGGGTTGAGGGGTTGAGGGGTTGAGGGGTTTTGAGGGGTTGAGGGGTTGAGGGGTTTAGGGGTTTAGGGGTTTGGGGGGGGTTGGGGGGTTTAGATTTAGGGATGTTTAGGTTTTCGGTTTAGGGGTGTTTAGGGGTTTAGGGTTTAGGGTTGGGGGTTTAGGGTTTAGGGTTTAGGGTTTAGGGTTTAGGGTTTGGGGATGTTTAGGGTTTAGGGCTTGGGGATGTTTAGGGTTCAGCGCTTGGGGGAATCAAGGGTTTGGGCTAGTACTGACGCCCCGAATCCTACCTAAAGAGCCCCGACTTCAAATGGCTTTAGCTCCGCTCTGAAGAAGCGTTAGGGGTCCCGGCCGCTTCAGGCTCCCCAGCCCTAAGCCCTAAATCCTTCAAGCAGAACGTTCAGCTGTGGTCAGTTTCTTGCATGCTATCTTCTGCCCAAAACCCAAAACCCAAAACCCAAAACCCAAAACCCAAAACCCAAAACCCAAAACCCAACACCCAACACCCAACACCCTAAATCCTAAACCCTAAACCCTAAACCCTAAACCCTAAACCCTGAACCCTGAACCCTAAACCCTATAACCCTATAACCCTAAGCCCTAAACCCGCTGCAGGCTATTCAGCTGTCCCTGCCCATCTCCGTGAATCTGATGCACGTCGTGCAGTCGAAGCCCTGGGCCATTCTCCCCCACTTTGGGGACTCTGTGGGGCTTAGAGGGTTTTGGGTTCCTGGGTGTGGGGTTTAGGGTTTTTAGGGTTTAGGGTTCAGGGGGTCGGCCCTTTCTGATTAGGGGGGGTTGCGCTTCCCCCAGTTCTACAGCCATGACTGCCCCAGAGACTCCGAGTAAAGCCTAAGTCGCAGCATCGGACCCAGAGTGGGTCCTCATGCCGTTTGTTATTTTCTTGGGTTAAGTTCCCTTATGAACCTTGTTGGCCCTGCTACACCAGCCCTAAACCCTGAACCCTAATTACCCTCCTAAACCCTGGCGCTCAACATCCACTGGGTGTTCTGGGTCCCAGTTTGGGGTTTAGGGGTTTAGGGTGAAGTGAAAAGGAACTTGTACAGGACAAAGTTGGGCACCTCGTTCCCGAATTCCCTGCTAAGAACCAGTCAGTCAAGCTATGCCCTCAGCCCTGAACCCTTAACCCCAAACCCTAAACCCGAAACCCTAAACCCCAAACCCCTAATTCCCAAACCCTAAACCCTAAACCCTAAACCCTAAACCCTAAACCCTAAACCCTAAACCCTAAACCCTAAACCCTAAACCCTAAACCCTAAACCCTAAACCCTAAACCCTAAACCCCAACCCTAAATGCCAAACCCAGGCTCGCGCCTACGCGCAATCGGATTTTGTTCCCAAAATCTCCTTTGTGGTGCTTTCCTGTAACTTTAGATCCCTAGCCTGTTTTGGTTCTATTGGGTTTCTTAGTAAGGTAGCTAAAAGCCTTCATTTATAGAACCTAAGCCCTGAACCCTAAACCCTGAACCCTACTAAGTGCAGCCAAGTTTCATCAAGAGTATAGTTGGGGCATGGCAGACGTAAAGCAGAAAAAGACCAAAACCCCCAGCCCCTTTAAGCACCCAACAGCTTAACCCCTAGGCTCCTATGAAGCCCTAAGACCCTAAACCCTAAACCCCAAACCCCAAACCCTAAACCC
>CAJNDS010000580.1:47500-77500 GCA_905221605.1 Symbiodinium natans | reverse complement strand
TCTAAACCCTAAACCCTAATTGTTCCTAGGTTACTCTTCGAACCTCCCCTCAACCCGAAAGCCCCAATCCTTATTTTTTGGTAGACCGAGGATGTTGGCTGTTTTAGTTCAGAGTACCGTAGGGCTTGGTGTTAGGGCTTATAGGGCTTGTATAGGGCTTGTAGTTCTAGGGGGCATACACAGGGCTTGTATAGGGATTAGGGATTATGTAGGGCTTATGTAGGGCTTATAGGGTTTAAGGTTCGATGTTGGGCTTCATGCGATTGCGGCCTTCCCAGGCATCGCACGTCCAGCCGGCAATCTGGGGGAATGCTCTAGCGATTTAGGCTTTAGGTATTCGGGCTTTGGGATTTAGGGTATAGGGCTTGGGTTTAGGGTGGCGACGTTAGGGGTTATATGGGTGCGGCTCAAAAGTCTAGGTATGTATCTGGCTCACGGGCGTCTTTCCGCGACATAGGGTTTGCAACAAAGCCGTTCTGCTTGCGACAAGCAGTCCGCGACAAACCTCCGCGACAAGCCTCCACGACAAGCCTTTGCGACAAGCCCCTTCTTGGAACTGCATGGGTTTCGTATCTCTTTTTCAAGACAGCGCCAAACAGCCGCGACAAACCCCGCGACATACGTATGAAACAAGTGGGCGCGACATACGTATGTAACACAGGCGGGTGGCGGGACACCGCGACATACCCCTATTTAGAGCCACAGCCATATAGGGGAATAAGATGAAGGGTCCCTTCTAGGTTTCCCTCCTTGGCGTCAGGAGTCAGGCTCATGACCCAAACTTTCGTGCGCTCCCCCAAATATTTTCAAACTGAAGCCGCCCTTTGATGACAAGTACCTAGAGGGTTCAATCATGTCGGGGTGCCCAAACCCTAAACCCTGAACCCTGGCCCAAAACCCTCAACCCTAAACCCTACACCGTACACCCTACACCCTACATCTTAGGGGGAGGGGACTATGTTCATCCCAACCCTCCTGCAAGTAGGCATCCCCCCAGCCGCCGTTGGAACATGATGCGAGCATAAGGCATTGCCTTCTCGGCTCTTGCTTGGGCTCTTGTGTCGACTGTGCTGTTTAGGGTTTAGGGTTTGGGGTTCAGGGTTTAGGGTTTAGGGTTTAGGGTTCAGGGGTTTGTTTGTAAACGCCTGGATCAAGAAGGAGCTCGCAAGAACGAAGATTCTTGCCGACGGATGTGCATGTTGATGTCCGCAACTTACTGTTGGTTAGTAGGAAAGAGGGAAGAGGTACCCTTTAAGGGATGATATAGGGTACCTCATTCCCTCATTCCCTGCTAACCAACAGTAAGGCAAAGGCAGCCAAGAGTAGCCCCAATGACGCATCTTCTCATGTTGCGATAATCCTGCCCTAATTCTATGACCGTAAAATACATGATAACTGTATGTTATTACTGTGTTGCGGTTAGTAGTATATCAATATACCAGCATGTTAGTATATGAGTTTGTCGCCTGCTTCTATTTTGGTATCTTCGCATAGTAGTCTATTCACGAAACGGGATAACAGTGCATTCGTGAACTAGTGCTTCCCTAAACCAACCCTCAACCCTCAACCCTCAACCCTCAACCCTAAACCCTACACCCTAAACCCTAAACCCTAAACCCTAAACCCTAAACCCGAAACCCTAAACCCCAAACCCATGGAAGCAAAGATCTGCGGATGTGCAATTGGGGGTTAAGGGTTTTGTAAGGTTTAGGTTCTGCGGGTGTGAGATTGAAGAGTTTTTGGGGTTTAGGGTTGAGGGTTTGGGGTTCAGGGTTTAGGGTTTCGCCTTAGGGATTCACGAGCTTGGGCCGGAGGGCTTGATATCTGAGGAAGCTCCGAATTCTGCATGTACTCTTCTCTTCCCTCTCCCGCCCTAGCCCTAAACCCTAAACCCCAAACCCCAAACCCCAAACCCTAAACCCTAAACCCTGAACCCTAAACCCTAAACCCTAAACCCCAAACCCTAAACCCCAAAACCCGAAAGACCCTTCACAGCCCCCCCCCCCCCCGCCCCAGACGTGCCACACTCGAATCAAACCCCGCCATCCGAAGAACCTGAAAGAGCCCAGTTTAGGGTTTAGGGTTTAGGGTTTAGGGTTTAGGGTTTAGGGTTTAGGGTTTAGGGTTTAGGGTTTAGGGTTTAGGGTTTAGGGTAAACCCTAAACCCTAACCCCAGCAACTCTATTCCTGCCCTGAACCCCTCCCCCCCGGTGCTTGGCTGTTTCGGCGCCGAATCACTTGTCCTTCCGCTCGCGGTTTGGAGAAGCTGAGAATCTGAACAGTGAGGTTGCTGCAGGGTTGAATTCAGGGGGTTTGGGGGCCCTAAACCCTAAATCCTAAAGCCTAAACCCTAAACCCTAAACCCTACACCCTAAACCCTAAACCCTACACCCTAAACCCTAAACCCTAAGGGGCTTAGAAGAAGAGGGCTTTGGGGTTCAAGGCTTTGGGGCTTTGGCGGCTTCGGCTTAGGGTTCAGGGGCATGTAGGGGCATCTAGGGTTTACTGTTGAGGGCTGCAGGTTTTTGGGGCTCGCAAGGGTTGAAAGTTCATAAGAGGGTTTAGGGTTTAGGGTTTAGGGTTTAGGGTTTAGGGTTTAGGGTTTAGGGTTTAGGGTTTAGGGTTTAGGGTTTAGGGTTTCCGGGTTTCAATATGTGCTGCAGGTTCATAAGAGGGTTAATCGCCCGGGGTTCGGTGATGGGTTTTGTTGTTTGGGTGTGTGTCTTGAATCCCTAAAGCCGGAAGCCCGAAGCCCTTGAAACCCGAATCCCTAAGGCTCTACCCTAAACCCTAAACCCTAAACCCTAAACCCTAAACCCTAAACCCTAAACCCTAAACCCTAAACCCTAAACCCCAAACCCATGGAAGCAAAGATCTGCGGATGTGCAATTGGGGGTTAAGGGTTTTGTAAGGTTTAGGTTCTGCGGGTGTGAGATTGAAGAGTTTTTGGGGTTTAGGGTTGAGGGTTTGGGGTTCAGGGTTTAGGGTTTCGCCTTAGGGATTCACGAGCTTGGGCCGGAGGGCTTGATATCTGAGGAAGCTCCGAATTCTGCATGTACTCTTCTCTTCCCTCTCCCGCCCTAGCCCTAAACCCTAAACCCCAAACCCCAAACCCCAAACCCTAAACCCTAAACCCTGAACCCTAAACCCTAAACCCTAAACCCCAAACCCTAAACCCCAAAACCCGAAAGACCCTTCACAGCCCCCCCCCCCCCCGCCCCAGACGTGCCACACTCGAATCAAACCCCGCCATCCGAAGAACCTGAAAGAGCCCAGTTTAGGGTTTAGGGTTTAGGGTTTAGGGTTTAGGGTTTAGGGTTTAGGGTAAACCCTAAACCCTAACCCCAGCAACTCTATTCCTGCCCTGAACCCCTCCCCCCCGGTGCTTGGCTGTTTCGGCGCCGAATCACTTGTCCTTCCGCTCGCGGTTTGGAGAAGCTGAGAATCTGAACAGTGAGGTTGCTGCAGGGTTGAATTCAGGGGGTTTGGGGGCCCTAAACCCTAAATCCTAAAGCCTAAACCCTAAACCCTAAACCCTACACCCTAAACCCTAAACCCTACACCCTAAACCCTAAACCCTAAGGGGCTTAGAAGAAGAGGGCTTTGGGGTTCAAGGCTTTGGGGCTTTGGCGGCTTCGGCTTAGGGTTCAGGGGCATGTAGGGGCATCTAGGGTTTACTGTTGAGGGCTGCAGGTTTTTGGGGCTCGCAAGGGTTGAAAGTTCATAAGAGGGTTTAGGGTTTAGGGTTTAGGGTTTAGGGTTTAGGGTTTAGGGTTTAGGGTTTAGGGTTTAGGGTTTAGGGTTTAGGGTGGCTTTCCGGGTTTCAATATGTGCTGCAGGTTCATAAGAGGGTTAATCGCCCGGGGTTCGGTGATGGGTTTTGTTGTTTGGGTGTGTGTCTTGAATCCCTAAAGCCGGAAGCCCGAAGCCCTTGAAACCCGAATCCCTAAGGCTCTACCCTAAACCCTAAACCCTAAACCCTAAACCCTAAACCCTAAACCCTAAACCCTAAACCCTAAACCCTAAACCCCAAACCCTAAACCCTAAACCCTAACCCTAACCCCCTAAACCCAAACCCTAAAACCCTAAACCCTAACCCTAAACCCTAAACCCTAACCCAACCCTAAAACCCTAAACCCTAAACCCTAAACCCTAAACCCTAAACCCTAAACCCTAAACCCTAAACCCTAAACCCTAAACCCTAAACCCTAAACCCTAAACCCTAAACCCTAAACCCTACACCCTAAACCCTAAACCCTAAACCCACAAACCCTAAGCCCTGCACTGAATCCGAAGCCTTGGGATGCTCCCCCTTATACTAAGAGTCCATAGTAGGGATTCTACTGCGGGGTACTATACTCCCTATTGATCATTAAGGACTGCTAGTATAAGGGGGAACCTCTTGGGGGTTCAAGGCGTGTGGGATGTTGAGAATGTGTGTGGCCAGGACCCGGAATGGGCCCTTTTGCTGTCTCTGAGTCCTTCTTAGGATCTCTACCCTAAACCCTAAACCCTAAACCCCAAACCCCAAACCCCAAACCCCAAACCCCAAACCCCAAACCCTAAACCCTAAACCCTAAACCCTAAACCCTAAACCCCAAACCCTAAACCCTAAACCCTTTCTCCCCCAAAAGGGCTCCCATTTTCTACCTAGGCAACCCAGGAGGCCTCCAAGGGTTGTGGGTTTATACATAATCTGGAGAGTCTTGAACCCTAGACCCTCATGAAAGACCCTAAACCCTAAACCCTAAACCCTAAACCCTAAACCCTAAACCCTAAACCCTAAACCCTAAACCCTAACCCTAAACCCTAAACCCTAAACCCTAAACCCTAAACCCTAAACCCTAAACCCTAGACCCTAGACCCTAGACCCTAAATCCTAACGAACCAACCCTTCTTCGGACACAGAAGCCGTCAGTCCACGTTCCACCGCTCGCGCCGCCTCAGACGCCCGCCCCCGGCGTGGTAGGGGGGGAGGCCTCACAAGCCGAAATGAAGCCAGGAGGCGTGCGCGAACTTGGTTTAGGCTTGGGGGTTTAGGGTTGTTCAGGGTTAAGGGTTGAAAGTTTAGAGGGTTCAGGGTTGAGGGGGTCACTGCATGTACATATGTAAAGCGAGAGAGAGAGAGAGAGAGAGTTAGAGAGAGAGAGAGAGAGAGAGAGAGAGAGAGAGAGAGAGAGAGAGAGAGAGAGATAGAGAGAGAGAGAGAGACAGACCGAACAGGTAAGTTGCGTTTTCTTGGGTTGCTGGGTATTTAGCTAGCTCCCGGCAGGATGTAGGTAGTGAGGGTAGGTAGTGAGAGTTCAGAGTGGAGGTGTTTATCCAGGACCCCGGCTAGGGGCCCTTATTTGGGGGGTATTTTCACGGCCCCTTAATATGGTCCCTAAGAGTCTTTAAAGGGTTCTGATGTACGGCCCTGAATTTGTAAAGGGTCTATAAGGGGTATACAAGGGGTACGCCTTTTCAGGGCCCATACTAAGGGAGCATGTAACTTAACCCCCAGCCCTATAGCCCTAAACCCTAAACCCTTAGATAATTTAATTGAGGATGTCATTGACAGATGGGGAAGTCTTTGAAGCCTCCTCTGGGTGTTGCTGAGGATGGGGGCTTGGGGTTCGGGGTTTAGGGTTTAGGGGTTTAGGGGTTTAGGGGTTTAGGGGTTTAGGGGTTTAGGGGTTTAGGGGTTTAGGGGTTTAGGGGTTTAGGGGTTTAGGGGTTCAGGGATTGAGGGGGTTTAGGGGTTTAGGGGTTTAGGGGTTTAGGGGTTTAGGGTTTAGCTTAAGCCTTTAGGGGGGGGGGGGGTAAGTTGTTCAAGGGGTTTCCCCCCCCCCCCCCCCCCCCCCCCCCCAGGGGGTTTGACAGGGGAGGCTGGGGGTTTGGAGTTGAAAGGCTTTGTTTCGCAGCTCAGGGTGCTGGGTTTGGGTCTTCACAGTCTTACCAGAATTTGCTGCCTTGAGTTATGGGTTAGGGTTTAGGGTTTCAAGTTTGTAGGGTTCAGGGTTTAGGGTTTAGGGTTTGGGTTTTCGGCGTTCAGGGTTTAGGAGTTCAGGGTTCAGGGTTCAGGGTTTAGGGTTTCGGGTTTAGGGTTTAGGGTTTAGGGTTTAGGGTTTAGGGTTTAGGGCCAGAAGAACCTCAAGTAGGGTTACAGCTAGAGCTGCCCTGCTGCCCCATTCTCATGAGACTGCCGATGCACCTCCCAGTACTTGGAGGTTCATGGTACTTATTAACCAATTATAACTGTACTTAGAATATAACTGTACTTATAACCTTATTAGGGCCGTTAAGGGTCTTTGGAGTGGGTTACAAGTACACTCATAATTGGTTGAGAAGTACCATGCGCCTCCCAGTGTGGCCGGCCGCCAGGTTCCTTGTTCTGGGTGTGCCTCGGCGGAAGGAACAAGGAACCCTAAACCCCAACCCCAAACCCCAAACCCCAAACCCTAAACCCTAAACCCTAAACCCTAAACCCTAAACCCTAGACCCTAGACCCTAGAAACCCTAAACCCTAAACCCCTCAGGGGTTATTGAAATCATTAAGGGTTCCGGTCCGGGGAAAGTTCCGAAGAGTTTCGGGGAGTTGCCAGGAAAGTTTCTTGTTGTACCTTTTCAGTAATCATTTCAAGTTACGAAGGCTTGAGGGTTCAAAGTTTTGGGGTCTAGGCTTTAGGGCACCGGATGAATCTGCCCGCCCACCCTCTACCACGGGCCTTGTGACTACATTTATAAATTTTTTGGGATACTAGAATCCCCTATAGAACTGAAAGCGTGCACTTTTTGGGGGCTGATGAACCCAGCAACTAAGTTCCATATAGAACACTCACCTGCCCAACCAAAATCGAACCCTTCAAGCCTCGAATTTTCGTAGCCCCGATTCGAAGGCCCGCATTCGACCCCAAACCCCATAAACCCACTGGTTCTTAGAAGGGAATGGGGGAATGAGGTACCCTGTAGAACCGCTAAAGGGTATATATAGGCGGACAGTGGGTACCTTATTCCCTCATTCCCCAAGAACCAGCCAGTCATCCCATAAACCCACAAACCCACAAACCCATAAACCCATAAACCCATAAACCCTAAACCCTAAACCCTAAACCCTAAACCCTAAACCCTAAACCCATCTAAGCCCTGACGCAAGTGCATGACCCCCCTGGCACATCCTGGCACCCCAAGCCCTAAACCCTAAACCCTCAACCCTAATCCCTAAACCCTAAACCCTGGAAAACCTAAGCCCTAAGCCCTAAGCCCTAAACCCTAAACCCTAAACCCTAAACCCTAAACCCTAAACCCTAAACCGCAGAGGTATCTGGCCACCCTTGCAGCCACTTTCGCCAGAACTGTGATGTCTCGTAAGATGCTGCAAAGTTTAGGGCTTGTTGGGTAGAGGGTTTAGGGTCTAGGGTTTAGGGTTGTAGGTTGGGATGTTCCACCTTATACTAACAGTCCTTAATAGGGGTTATCATAGAGGGTACCATAATCCCTATTCAGCGCTGTTAGCTATTTTGTGTTTAGGGCTTGCTTGCGGGGAACTCAAGATGTCTAAGCTTGCAGGGTTTAGACCTTGTAGATTTTCACAGGCAAGTATCTAAACCCTAAACCCTAAACCCTAAACCCTAAACCCTAAACCCTAAACCCTGAACCCGAGTAAACCCCCTTGGGAACCCTGAGCTGCTTTGCAGAAGATTCTTGCGTTCGGAGAGCCGTCGCTTCTTTGGGGCTTAGGGGGGTTTAGGGTTTAGGGTTTAGGGTTTAGGGTTAGGGTTCAGGGTTAGGGTGGGCTTTTCAGAGGAGCCTCATCTACCCCGAACTGTTTTTGGTAGACCTAACCCAAAACCCTAAACCCTAAGCCCTAAGCCCTAAACCCTAAACCCCAAACCCTAAACCTTTTTGTTTGGTTCAAGGTTCCCCTATAAAGTAACCACACCCCCCCCCCCCCCCCCCCCCCCCCCCCCCCCCCCCCCCCCCCGCCAAACAAAAAACACAAAAAACGGGTTATCCTTATGTGGTTAGGGGGTTCCAGTAGCAAGCCCTTATTACAGGAACACCTCCCCCGCAAGGGGGTACCCCTACTTTTCAAACCCCCCCCCCCCCCCCCCCCCTCCGCTAGACGGCTTGTGGGCTTACGGGGTCTCCTCCTTTTTAAGCCACTGCGATTTCAACACATTCTCAATTGCAACTGCAAGCCACTGGGAGGAAATAAAAGTAGAACCCCCAAATAGTCCCCTATACTGCTATGGGGTCATTCCTAAACCCTAAACCCTAAACCCTAAACCCTAAACCCTAAACCCTAAAACCCTTCAAGGGGATCAAGTTTTGGGGTCCTCCCAGGGGTCTGGGAACATTGTAGCATCTGGGCCTTCAGAGCCAAACCCGAAACCCGAACCCCGAAACCCCAAACCCTAACCCTAAACCCTAAACCCTAAACCCTGAACCCTGAACCCTAAACCCTAGCCCTAAACCCTAATCCCCCAAGGAGCCTCGGGTTTAGGGTCAAAAAAGATCGGGTACACACCAAGCGCCGACATCCCGGATTCTCACTTCGAAGCCCAAACAGTTGAAGCCTAGGCTTCCAGTTTAGGGTTTAGGGTTTAGGGTTTAGGGTTTAGGGTTTAGGGTTTAGGGTTTAGGGTTTAGGGCATCTAGGGCATCTAGGGCATCTAGGGCATCTAGGGCATCTAGGGCATCTAGGGCATCTAGGGCATCTAGGGCATCTAGGGCATCTAGGGCTTAAAGTAGGGGTCGCAATAACTACTGCTAATATTCCCTTATCGTCCCTTTTGTAGTTGCACATTAATTATATATATATATATATACATATAGGTACTATAATGGCCCCCAAAACCCTGTTCTAATTATTCAGCCTCCTACAGTAGATGGGTTTACTAGGGTTTAGGGGCTTGGGTTTCAGCTTCAGTTTGAGGGTTTTCCGGTTTCACGCTTGTTTCCACAGCCCACATCCGCGCACCCGCGCGATTCTCTTTGAGGCATGCGGTTCCTCCACGAAGTTTTCTTCCACCCGGAGTGCCGGTTTGAAAGTTGAGTGCCCGGACAACTGCAACGGTGGCCTGTCGGCAAGAGAGCTGTTGGTGTGTTGGGGGTCTATAGGGTTTAGGGTTTAGCGTTCAGGGTTTCTGTTGTTGATTCTGGCGTTGCTGCCGTTGTTTCTGTTTCGCTGTTGTGGCTGTCGTTGCTGTCGCTGCTTTTGTTGCTGCTGTTAGCTGTTGCTAAACCCTAAACCCTAAACCCTAAACCCTAAACCCTAAACCCTAAACCCTAAACCCTAAACCCTAAACCCTAAACCCTAAACAAGGTGGTGTTGCTGCTGGTGGTGCTGGAATCGGTGGTGAATTGAGGGGAAGCCAGAACCAAAAGGCCATTTCGCAAGCTGCAATGCATCCGGGGACCCTCCTGAAGTCTGGCCAAGAAGGGTTCCCCCAGTCCCCTGGGAGGATCTCCAAAAAATGGATCCCTCAAGGGCTCCTAAGAATGAGCCACTAGTAGTATAGGGTACCATTTGGGGGCTCTATTTTTTGGATCCTCCCAGGGGTCTGGGACTTGATAGACTTGCAGGGCTCTATGTCCCGTAGCTGTCCCTTTCCGTGCTCAAGGCGTGAACTTTCAGTTTTTTAAGTAGCAACCCTAAATCCCAAACCCTAAACCCTAAACCCTAAACCCTAAACCCTAAACCCTAAACCCTAAACCCTAAACCCTAAACCCTAAACCCTAAACCCTAAACCCTAAACCCCTTCAAAGCCCTGTACACAAAGCCCGAAGCTCAGGGCACGGCGTCTGCGCTAGCGGAGTCTGCCAATGTGACGCTGGCTGGGCTGGCGAGGCTCGGTCCTTTGTGGCTGCGTTCACCAGGGCCTCTTTAGGGTTTAGGGTTTAGGGTTTAGGGTTTAGGGTTTAGGGTTTAGGGTTTAGGGTTTAGGGTTTAGGGTTTAGGGTTTAGGGGGGTTTAGTGTTTAGGGTTTGTATATACGCCGTCTAGAGTCTAGAATCTTGAGGCTTTTCAGTCAGGGTCTCTTTGTGCAGATAGTGCACGTGCCTTTCCCAGAGCTGTCCCCATTGCAGAGCCGGAGCCGGCTTCCTTAACATCTTTCAGGCGCCCGGTTTAGGGTTTAGGGTTTAAGGTTTTTAGGGTTTAGGGTTTAGGGTTTAGGGTTTAGGGTTTAGGTTTTAGGGTTTAGGGTTTAGCAGGCAACGGCTTCCCCTTAAAACCCTACAAGCCCTTCCCTTTATGCCCTCGAATGTCCAAAGCCCTTGAAAGGCCTGCGACGCCGTGGCTCGGCGCGAGCTTGTGGCGGTGTGCCCACCACCCGAAGCACTGAACTCAACAACAGCCCTGGCAAGCCCTAAACTTCTACTTGCACGTTGATCGGCACCCTGAACGGCCCTGAAGCCCTGGAACCTCTACTGTACCCTAATTACTCGTGAAGACTTCACAAGCATAGCTGCAGCCCGAACCCCGGTAAACCCTCTTAATGGCTGCAAGTCTGCCCAAGGGGACGTGCCCTGGCAACTGCAACGGTGGCTTGTCGGCAAGAGAGTGCGATGTCCTCGATTTTTTTAGTGCCGAAACCCACTGAGAGTGTAAGAGCCACACGTAGCCTTCCAGAAGCCCCGAACTATGGCAATGGCAGCGGACACACCCCGAAGGGAAGCCGGGAATCTAAAGCCAAGAAGCCCTGACCTTCTCCGAGACGTTGAAGCTTCAGCACGGCGCCAACGTAGGCTCTGCATCCCCCAAAGCCCGATTCATATAGGGGTCGGAGAATTACTAGTAGTATTCGCTTATGGCCCCTTTCTGAGTGTACTCTTAATAACTCCCAAAACCCTATTTTAAATTATTCAGGCCCCTTATATGATGTAGGCACCCGCGGTGCTTTTCAGCGCTCTGTACACAAAAAAGTCCCCAAGCTCAGGGCACGGCGTCTGCGCTAGCGGAGTCTGCCGGTGTGACGCCGGCTGGGCTGGCGAGGCTGCGGTGACGATTTGTGTCGGCTGCGTTTGCCAAGGTCTCTTTGTGCAGGTAGTCGATGTCCCTTTGTCAGAGCTTTCCCCATTGCAGAGCCGGAACTGGCCGGAACTGATTAAGTTAAAGTTTTTAGGACAAGCGCCCGATTGGTATGCAACAGCCGCCCCCTAAACCCCAAAAGCCCCCCCCCCCCCCTCCCTGCCCTTTAAGCCCTGACGCTGTAGAAGTTGCTCCATCGACAGTCCAAAGCCCTGAAAGGCCTGCGACGCCGTGGCTCGGCGCGAGCTTGTGGCGGTGTGCCCACCACCCGAAGCACTGAACGCAACATCAGCCCTGGCAAGCCCTAAACTTCTACTAGAGCTTCCGCAGGTTGATCGGCACCCTAGACAGCCCTGAAGGACCCCTGGAACCCCTACTGTATCCAACTCGTAAAGCGTTCACAATAAGCACGACCGCCAAGAATCTTCAAAGCCTAGCTCCCCCAATATCTACAAGTCTGGCCAAGGGCACATGCCCTGGCAACTGCAACGGTGGCTTGACGGCAAGAGACTGGCGAAGCGTGGTCCTGTGTTGGTCCAGAAGCCCCGAACGATGGCAGCGGCAACGGACACACCCCGAGGGGAAGCTGACAAAGCCCCAAGCTCAGGGCACGGCGTGTGCTCCAGCGGAGTCTGCCAATGTGACGCTGGCTGGGCTGGCGAGGCTCTGTCCTTTTTGGCTGCGTTCACCAGGGTCTCTTCTGTATATACGCAGTCTAGACTTCTCAGGCTCTTCAGGGTCGCTTTGTGCAGATAGTGTATGTGCCTTTATGTGCCTTTCCCGGGGCTTTCCCCATTGCAGAGCCGGAGCCGGCTTCCTTATAATATTTCAGGCGCCCGATTTGCAGGCAACAGCTTCCCTCTAAACCCCAATTCTACAAGTCCCCCCCGCCTACCCTTTATGCCCTGACGCTGTAGAAGTTGCTCCTTCAAATGCCCTCGAAAGGCCTGCGACGCCGTGGCTCGGCGCGTCCGTGGCAGTGTCCCCACGCCACCCGAAGAAGCCCGAAGCACTGAACGCAACATCAGCCCTAACAAGCCCTATAAACTTCTTTAAGGTTTAGGGTTTAGAGTTCAGGGTTCTACACCCAAAGACTCCTTCAAACCCTAACCCTTGCCCCTCGATCCTCCTGGCCCCGCCGCAGCTGACTTCCTAGACCAGCACCCGGTTTTTGTGAACCCTCCCAGCATCCGGGCCTCTCCTAGTCCTTTCTGTTTAAAGCTTTGGGATGTACGTTCTAGGGTTCCTGCAAGTTTGCAGCCTTAAGCTTGTGCATACCTTGTGTGGAGCCCCCAAATGCCAACCACACCTTGGCCCAAAAAGAACCCCCGACAGACAGAGCTTCAGCACACTGATCGGCGCCCTAAATAGCCCTGAAGCCTGGAAACCCCTACCATACCCGGACCCGTATAAGGCCTACACAACTTACACAACCACAGACCGTCCTATATCGTCCTATGCTTTTCCCTGCAGCCCGAATCCCGACAAGCCCCGTGTGGCCAAGGGGACGTGCCCTGGCAACTGCAACGGTGGCTTGTCGGCAAGAAGAGACTGGTTTTGTGAACCACCCGCAGCCTTCCAGAAGCCCCGAACGATGGCACCGACGACGGACACACCCCGAGGCGAAGCCTGAAATCCGAAGCCAAGAAGCCCTGAACCAAGGTAGGCTCTGCATCCCCAAACCCCTACCTACAGAGTTCCCCTTCCGTGCTCAAGGCTTGAGCTTTCAGCTTCTAAAGCGCAGTCGAGCTGCTTCTGAAAGCCCGGCACAGAAAGTCACAAAGACACCAAGCTCAGGGCACGGCGCCTGCTCCAGAGGAGTCTGCCAATGTGACGCTGGCTGGGCTGGCGAGGCTGCGGTGACGTCCTTTTCGGCTGCGTTTTTTTTTGGGTCTCTATGTGCCGTAGACTCTTGTTGTGCAGATAGTGTATGTGCCTTTATGCGCCTTTTGCAGGGCTTTCCCCGCTGCAGTCCTCAGAGTCGTTCAAGTTCCCGATTGGAGGGAACAGCCTCACCCTAAACCTTATTTTCGAGCCTCCTTGATGACTTTATGCCCTGACCTTGGACCCCTGAGATTGTACCCTCGGACCCATTGTAAGATTCCTAAGGTGAGGGCCAACCCGAAACCCTAAACCCTAAACCCTAAACCCTAAACCCTAAACCCTAAACCCTAAACCCTAAACCCTAAACCCTAAACCCTAATTAGGAGAACATCCTGAGGGAACCTGAGGGGCACGTCCTCAGGGGCTCCCAGTATGAACCCCTCAAACTCTCAAAGCGCAACGTAGGAGTCCTAAGACGTCCGAATTCCCCGAGGTTCCTCACGTAGAATCTCTGGAGTGGGCAGGTTTAGGGTTTAGGGTTTAGGGTTTAGGGCTTCGGGTGTTGGGCGGCCTGGGGGTTTAGCGCCGAAAAATGGGAAGGCCGAACGACGGAAGGGAGCCTGCCTTGGTACTACCAGGAACCACTTAGTAGTAGAGTAGGTAACCTTTAACCTTTTTTGGGTTAATATATTCCCCTTAAAATCCCAAAGGTTAACCTTTACAACCCCTTGGTACTGGACAACTAAGACCATATGTAGAAGTTGGCTCCTTTGAATGTCCAAAGCCCTCGAGAGGCCTGCGAGGCCGTGGCTCGGCGCGCGTCCGTGGCAGTGTGCGCACTGAACCCAACCTCAGCCCTGGCAAGCCCTAAACCCTAAACCCTAAACCCTAAACCCTAAACCCTATACCCTAAACACCCCCAAACCCTGACCCTTAGCCTTCGATCCTCGAGGCAACAGTTCGGGCCTCTCCTAAGTTTGCAGCACTAAACTCGTGCACACCTCGTGTGGGAGTTCTGGAATGCCAGACACACCCTGGCCCATATCATCCCCCGACAGACCTGTAGAGCTTCAACAGGTTGATCGGCGCCCTAAATAGCCCTGAAGCCCATGGAACCCCTACTGTACCCTACTCGGAAAGCCTTCTCAAGCACAGACCGTCCTATGCTTTACCCTGTAGCCCGAACCCCGATAAACCTCCTAATGGCTGCAAGCTAGCCAAGGGGACGTGCCCTGGCAACTGCAACGGTGCCTTGTCGGCAAGAGATCCTCTTTAGGGTTGGTACCCTCACTGAGAGTGTCCGGAGCTCTTTAAATTGCCAGAGGCAGCCTTCAAGAAGCCCCGAACGATGACATCCCCTTCCGTGCTCAAGGCTTGCACTTGCAGTTTGCACATGTCACCGAGCTAGTTTTAAAGCGCACAGAGCCCCAAGCTCAGGGCACGGCATCTGCTCCAGCGGAGTCTGCCAATGTGACGCCGGCTGGGCTGGCGAGGCTGCGGCGGCTTTGGTGGTCCAGAGTCCAGAGCTTTGAGAGGTTCACTTCGGCGGTTTTTCTTGCGTGCGTTCGCCGGGGTATCGAACATTCCCCGTTGCCGAGCCGGAGCTGGACTCCTCTGCAGTTGTCAACAGATGGCCCTTGACCCTATAAGCCCCCTAGCCTTGGAGCCCTGATGCTGTGGAAGTTAGCTCCTTCGAGAGTCCAAAGCCCTCGACAGGCCTGCGACGCCGTGGCTCGGCGCGAGTCCGTGGCAGTGTGCCCACCACCCGAAGCACTCAACAACAGCCCTGGCAAAGACCCCCTAAACCCAAAACCCTAAACCCTAAACCCTAAACCCTAAGCCCTAAACCCTAAACCCTAAACCCTAAACCCTAAACCCTAAAACCCTAAACCCTAAAACCCTAAAACCCTAAACCCTAAACCCTAAACCCTAAACCCTAAACCCTGAACCCTAAACCCTAAACCCTAAACCCAAAACCCAAAACCCAAAGCCCAACCCTTCGTTCCGATCCTCTGAGCCCCCACAGCTATCGACACCCTAAAGCCCTCATGCCCTGAAACCCTTGCTGTTCCGTACAGACTGTACCCTACTCGCGTAAAGTCTTCACAAGCACAGACCGCCGCCAGCAAAATGCGAAGCCAGCGCGGATACTATGCTTTGCCCTGGCAACCGGAATCCCGGCAAGCCCCCGAATATAATCACAAGTCTGGCCAAGGGGACGTGCCCTGGCGACTGCAACGGTGGCTTGTCGGCAAGAGAGTGGCGATGTCTTCCGGTACTGACAGAGAGTGTCCGGAGCTCTTTTCAACCACCCGGAGCCTTCCAGAAGCCCCGAACAATGGCAGAACAAGAAGAGTAAAGTTACGTTCCGCGCCCCCAAATCCCTAGGTACAGACACCCCCGTCCGTGCTCAAGGCTTGAACTTTCAGCTTATATAAAAGCACCCGAGCTGCTTTTCAAAGCACCCGTACACAAAGTCAGAAAACCCCAAAGCTCAGGGCACGGCGTCTGCTCCAGCGGAGTCTGCCAATGTGAACCCGGCTGGGCCGGTGAGGCTGCGGTGACGTCTTTTTTGATTTGCGTTCACCAGGGTCTCTTCTGAATATGCGCCGTCTAGACTCTTGAGGCTCTTCATGGTCTGAAGTCTCTTTGTGCAGATCGTGTAAGTGTGTGTGCCTTTCCCACAACTTTCCCATTGCAGAGCTGGAACCGGATTCCTCAAATTTGGTTCAAGCGCCCGTTTTGCAGACAACAGCTTCCCCCTGAACCCTGCAAGCCGCCTCCCCCTCAAGCCTTGACGCTGTAGAAGTTGCTCCCAACGCCCTCGCAAGGCCTGCGACGCTGTGGCTCGGCACGAGTCCGGGGCAGCGTGCCAACCACCCGAAGCACTGAACTCAACATCAACCCTAGCAAACCCCAAATTTCTACACCCAAAGACCCCCCACACCCTGAGCCTAACCCTTTGCCCTCGATTGTCTGAGCACCCACAGCTGACTTGTTTGACCCGGTTTTCGTGAACTCTCCTTGGGGTTCCTGGGGCCTTTCTGTCTGAAGGGTTCCTTCACGTTTGCCGCACACACCTTGGCCCACACATTTCCCCGAGAGACCTCGAGCTTCAGCGCGTTGATCGGCTCCCTAAAGACCTCACGCCCTGGAACTACTGTACCGTACAGACTGTGCCCTACTCGCGTAAAGTCTTCATAAGCACAGACGGCCGCCAGAAAACTGCAAAGCCAGCGTGGATCCTATGCTTTGCCCTGGCAACCGGAATCCCGGCAAGCCCCCCGAATATCTACAAGTCTGCCCAAGGGGACGTGCCCTGGCGACTGCAACGGTGGCTTGTCGGCAAGAGAGTGGCGATGTTTTCCGGTACCCACCCGCAGAACAAGAAGAGCAAAGTTACGTTCCGCGTCCCCAAATTCCTACGTACAGACATCCCCTTCCGTGCTCAAGGCTTGAACTTTCAGCTTACATTAAAGCACCCGAGCTGCTTTTCAAAGCACCTGTACACAAGGTCATAAAACCCCAAAGCTCAGGGCACGGCGTCTGCTCCAGCGGAGTCTGCCAATGTGAACCCGGCTGGGCCGGCGAGGCTGCGGTGACGTCCTGTTTTGATTTGCGTTCACCAGGGTCTCTTCTGTATATGCGCCGTCTAGACTCTTGAGGCTCTTCATGCCTTTCCCACAACTTTCCCATTGCAGAGCTGGAACCGGATTCCTCAAATTTGGTTCAAGCGCCCGTTTTGCAGACAACAGCTTCCCCCTGAACCCTGCAAGCCGCCTCCCCCTTAAGCCTTGACGCTGTAGAAGTTGCTCCCAACGCCCTCGCAAGGCCTGCGACGCCGTGGCTCGGCGCGAGTTTGTGGCAGTTTTTCCCACCACCCGAAGCACTGAACTCAACATCGGCCCTGGCAAGCCCTAAACTTCTGCTAGAGCTTCCGCAGGTTGATCGGCACTCTAGACAGCCCTGAAGGACCCCTGGAACCCCTCCTGTACCCTGCTCAGCAAAGCATTCACAAGTACGGACCACCGCAGAGTAGATCCTTTGCTGTACCCTCCAGCCCGAACCCCGATGACAATAATAATAACAATAATAATAATAATAACTAATAACAATCATAATAATTACAATAATAACAATAATAATAGCAATAATAACAGAAATAATCACGAGAATAATAATCATACTAATACTAATAGTAATAGTAAGGGCTGCAAGTCTGGCCAAGGGGACGTGCCCTGGCAACTGCAACGGTGGCTTGTCGGCCAGAGATCGGCGAAGCGCGGTCCGCTAAAGACTAAACCCTAAACCCTAAACCCTCAACCCTCAACCCTAAACCCTAAACCCTAAACCCTGAACCCTCACTTGTCACTCCGGAGCTCTTTATACAAAACTGCCCGCAGCCTTCCAGAAGGTTTTGAATTGCAACTGCAACGGACACACCCCGAGAGGGACGCCTGAAACCTGAAGCCAAGAAGCCCTCAAAGCCCCCCAAGACATTGAAGCATCAGAAGAGTCCATTGAGGGCTCTGCGTCCCCAAGCCGCTCCATACAGAGGTTCCCTTCCGTGTTCAAGGCTTGAGCTTTCAGTTTACAAAGGCGACCGAGCTACTTTTCGAAGCCCTTTACAGTAAATCACAGCCTTTACACAAAGTCATAAAACCCCAAAGCTCAGGGCACGGCGTCTGCTCCAGCGGAGTCTGCCAATGTGATGCCGGCTGGGCTGGCGAGGCTGCGGTGACGTCTTTGTTGGTTGCGTTCACCAGGTTTTCCTTAGTTTGTGGAGGCGCTATTGTGTGCTTCTGTCATATAGAGCCCGCCCTTTGCGGAGCCAGATTCCTTTCCTTAGCACAAGCACCCGATTTGCAAGCAACTCGTTCAAAACTACAGCTTACGTGCTGACGTTAGAAGTTGCTGCTTCGAAAGTCCAAAGCCTTCGAAAGGCCTGCGACGCCGTGGCTCGGCGTGAGTCCGTGACAGTCGCGGTGCCCACCGGCGCCGAAGCACTGAACCCAACATCCCCCAAAACCCCAAACCCTAAACCCCAAACCCTAAACCCTAAACCCAAAACCCTAAACCCATGTCAGTGGCCCAAGCAAGCCTTACGTCCCACAGACCATGTTGGGAGTCCCAAAGCCCCCGTGGTTCAGGAATATTTAGGGCTTATGGTTTAGGGTTTATAGGGCTGAGGCTTGGAGAAGAGCCCTGGTAGACTTTACGTTCTATTCCCTCATTGCGGGTATCGGGCTTTCTGGGCGCAAGGGGGGCTGGAGGGCTTGAGGATTGAGCGTTTTGGCCCACAGTCCTGGGAGGTTAATTGCAATCTTGCACCGAAGCCCCTAATCCTACCCTAAACCCTAAACCCTAAACCCTAAACCCTAAACCCTAAACCCTGCTAATCCTGAGCCTGAACCCGAATCCACTTTGAAGGCCTGTTTCAGAGACCTTGATCCCGGACCCTATAAAGCCAGAACTTACCCGGATGTCTCTACATGGTAAGCCTCTTCTCTAGACCCGAAACCCTAAACCCTAAACCCCAAACCCTGCCGGGGGACCCCCCCCCACCCCCCCCCCCCTGGGGGTAAGGAGGGAATCACCTCCTTTTGCCATCAACACGCCGCCAGGGTCGGCGGACCCCTAGACCCTAAACCCTACACCCTAAACCCTAAACCCTAAACCCTAAACCCTAACCCTAAACTGCACAAAGCGGAACCTAAACCCCAAACCCTAAACCCTAAACCCTAAACCCTAAACCCTAAACCCCTAAACCCTGAACCCTAAACCCTAAACCCCCTAAACCCCCTAAAACCCTAAACTCTTAGCTGCACAAAGCGGAACCTAAACCCGAAAGCCTCTCGACTCTAGCCCCTAAATAGCCTCGGCGCACAAAGCGGACCCCTAGACCCTAAACCCTAAACCCTAAACCCTAAACCCTAAACCCTGCTTCCATTTGCGGACTGCCTCGTTGTTGCTAAGGCAGTCCTCCCGGATGCCGGTCTTGAGCTCGATGGCCTAATTTGTGCAGCGCGCTGAGGGTTACATAGGCTAAGGATCTAGGACCCAGAGTAGGGTTTAGGGTTTAGGGTTTAGGGTTTAGGGTTTAGGGTTTAGGGTTTAGGGTTTAGGGTTTAGGGTTTAGGGTTAGGGCTAGATCTGGTTGATCGTGAAATTTGTACTTTGGAAAGTGGTGAGACCTTTTCACAGAAACCGCGAAGCAAAGCCCGAAAACCAACCCGAGTTCATGCTCAAACGAACACTCGCAAGCAACGAGCAGGAGCGGCAGCCTCTAATGATAGGCATAGGACAATGTCAACCAGGATTAACTTCTGAAAGTTAAATCGCAAACAACAACCACACACAGACAGCAATCACATTCACCGAAAAGACGAAGTCACAAATCCCAAAGCCCGGGGCTAGACCCCTCTCTAAAAGACCATCCTCAGCGCCGATACAGCCCCTTAGCAAGTATGTCTCATACTTTTTGGTTGATATCAAACCCGAGAGAATATTCAAGAGTCGTTTTTTTTTTTAAAGTTTTTTAAGTTTTTTTTTAAGGTTCTGAGGTATGGTCGTAGTTTGTTGTTCGTTGGCTACTGTAGTTTTGCTCCACGAGTCGAGAGCTCCTGGGTCGGACGTGAGCTGAGCTGATGTCTTGCATAGGGCTTAGGGTTTTAGGGTGTAGGGTTTTAGGGCTTAGGGTTTAGGGTTTTAGGGTTTAGGGTTTAGGGTTTAGGGTTTAGGGTTTAGGGTTTGGGGTTTAGGGTTTAGGGTTTAGGGCCTGGAAGCCCTCAGCCCTGGAAGCCCTGAAAACCTGGAAGCCCTGGAAGGCGTAAAGCCCTGGAAGCCCTGGAAACGGAAGCCCTGGAAGAAAGCCTGGAAATTCTGGAAGCCCTAAACCCTAAACCCTAAACCCTAAACCCTAAACCCCAAACCCTAAACCCTAAACCCTAAACCCTAAACCCTAAACCCTAAACCCTAAACCCCAAACAACACCCTGAGGTTCTACTTTGGCTCCTCGTTGCCCACCGGGGTCCCGGCCGGGAGTACCCTGGACGAGGCCTGTACTTGGAAGCTCTTTTGACTTAGGGTTTAGGGTTTAGGGTTTAGGGTTTAGGGTTAAAGGTTTAGGGGTTAGGGGTTTAGGGGTTGAGGGGTTGAGGGGTTTAGGGGTTTAGGGGTTTTGGGGTTTAGGGGTTTAGGGGTTAGGGGTTAGGGTTTGGGGTCTAGGGTTTAGGGTTTTGGTGTTTGCAGGTTTAGGGGTTTAGGGGTTTAGGGTTTAGGGTTTCGGCTTGTTGTGTGTGTGTGTGTGTTTTTTTTTTTGGGGGGGGGGGGGGGGGGGGGGCAATAGGCTTCCAAGTAGTCATGTAGTCCCCAAACCCTAGCAGTGTTTAGGGTTCAGGGTTTGGGGTTTGAGGTTTAGGGGTTTTACATAGGTTTTAGAGCTTTACAAGGTGTGTAACCCTTAGGGGCTTTAGGTTTTAGAGCTCTGCAAGGTGTGTAACCCTAACTCAACACTTAAACCCGGGGTTGGGGGAGGCTTAGGACAGGATTTGGCTATGAATTGGCATTGCCACTGGTTTTGCATCCCTATATAGTCGTGCTCACAGCGTACAACTTCAGCTGTGGTGAAATTGGTCATTGAGCTCTGAGGTGTTGCGGTCGTTGGGAGTTCGAAGGCCAGTTGGGCTGCAGAGAGCAGAGCTTTGCATGAGAAACGCCGAACTGCCTGAGAGCGGCCCTCGCCTAGGCCTCAACCCTAAGCCCCAAATCCTACGCCTTGAATCCTAAACCTTAAAACCCTAAACCCGAAACCCTAAACGCGAAATCATAAACCCATGAAAGCCCGAAGCCCAAACATCCCCCTTCATCTCGTTTTCTTGAGTTTAGGGGTTTAGGGTTTAGGGTTTAGGGTTTAGGGTTTAGGGTTTAGGGTTTAGGGTTTAGGGTTTAGGGATCCCTCGCGGTATGGATCCCCCTCTGGCAGGGCAAGAGCTACGGCAGCGAGCAGGCCGGCGGTGCTACAGATCAAGGGGCTAAAGGAGGGACCCCTGTAGGGTTTAGGGTTTAGGGTTTAGGGTTTAGGGTTTATAGGGTTTATAGGGTTTATAGGGTTTCGGGTTTGGGTTTTAGGGTGAGCTTTGGGGTAATGTAGGGGCTACTTAGGTATAGAGGGACTATAGATGGGGGTTCTTTAGGGCAAGAAGATTGAGGTTCCCCCTCTAGGGGTCCCTCCTTATATGAAGTAGGGTTTAGATTCCTTGTAACCCCAATAGGACACCAATGATCTACACTCACCAAAATAAAACGGAGCCCTTAATACACTCACCAAGAACAGTAAAATATAGACCTTTTCATATGCAAGGAGGGGAGGAGGCTGGAGCCTCAAGGTGGGGGTTTAGGGTTTAGGGTTTAGGGTTACAGTACCAACCCAAAAGGGCGCGCTTAGTCCAAGATGGTTTCTGGGCAACCAAGAAGGTGATGGGTCCCTTGTCGGGTATCCTGCCATCCTTCTGAGTCTAGAAACAAATCACAGGCGCGGGCGCGCGCGCTCGGTGTATAGGATTCCCTATTCAGACAGGTTCTAGCTGATCCTCCTATAAGCCCTAAACCGTAAGCGCTATACAGCTCCTAAACCCCCCAAAAAGCCCTCACAAATCCCAAGATGATCTCCAGAACTGGGGGTTTCCAAAACTTGGTGGTACCCTGTTTGGAGGTTCCTATAATGAGTGGGGGGGTAGATTAAGGGTACCCCTATATTGGGGGAAATGCCCTTAAATGGCAAAGCTAGTTGAGTCGACGATCGCTTTAGGCTTCGAGGGAGCTTAGGGTTTAGGGTTTAGGGTTTAGGGTTTCAGGCCAGTGGCATAGACTACGGCTGGCTGTGCGATGGGGCGCCCATGGTCGGCTACGACTTCTCAGGAGTGCGTGAGTGTAGAGATGAGGGTTTAGGGTTTAGGGTTTAGGGTTTAGGGTTTAGGGTTTAGGGTTTAGGGTTTAGGGTTTAGGGTTTAGGGTTTGGGGCTTTAAGGGTTTAAAGAAGCGGTGGGGGGCTAAAGGCTATAAGACTTACGGGCTTGCAGGGGGTGGGCATGTGTGAAGTTGTTTTGAGTTTGTTCCTGTTCCGGGTCATGGGATGGTCCAACAACAAACCCTAAACCCTAAACCCTAAACCCTAAACCCCAAACCCTAAACCTTAATCCCCACCCTTAATACCTATAGCCCTGCACCTCAAAGACAAGAAAAACCCTGAATCCTAAACTCTCACAGGCCCCGAGCCTGCCCTGGAGGAAGCTGGCAAGTTAAGGATAGCCCGTGAGGGTTTAGGCCTGGTGTTCCAACCCTCTGAGAGGGACCAAATCTTAAGTCCTACCCCGAAAACCAGTCAACTAGAAGCCATAAACCCTAGACCCTAAACCCTAAACCCTAAGCCCTAAACCCTAATCCCTAAACCCTAAACCCAAATTTTAGAGGAGGGCGGCGGGCGCCGCCCAGAAGCACCTACGGCCTGCCCCCGGGCATTGGTGAGCAGCATTTTGCAGGCTGTAGCTGTTTGGGGTTTAGGGTTTAGGGTTTAGGTTTAGGGTTTAGGGTTTAGGGTTTAGGGTTTAGAGTTTAGGGTTTAGGGTTTAGGGTTTAGGGCTCAGCGGTTGGTTTCCTGAACTCCGACTTGGAGGTTCATGGTACTTAGTAGCCTAATAGCAGCTGTACTTATTTCCCAACTATAACCATAGTAGGGCACTTAAGGGGGCTTATAAGTGGGGTTTAGGGTTTAGGGTTTAGGGTTTAGGGTTTAGGGTTTAGGGTTTAGGGTTTAGGGTTTAGGGTTTAGGGTGGTTACGCGTACAGTTATAATTGGTTAATACGTACCATCAACCTCCAAGTAAACTCACAACCCCTTGGACCCCAAGCCCTACGTACACTCTAAGCCCTAAACCGCTAAGCCCCTTTCAGGCCTTGAGACCTAAACCCCCTAAACCACTACACTCCTATGAAACCTAAGCCCTGATACCCCCTTAGGACCCCGATTCCAACCCACTATCAGGGTCCATGTACCCATATAGTTTAGGGTTTCGGGTTCAAGAGGTTCATATTCGGGTGTACGAAAAATAGGGGGCCCCCGACAAAGATCCCCAAGTTGTAGGATTCCCTTACAATGAGGACCTACCCCTGTTTTCGGAAACGCCCATAGAGTAGTTTCGTAGCCAAGAATACATATTTTCTGGTTCAGGGTAGAAATAGTTTAGGGCTTAGGGAAGTTTAGGGTAGCTTTAGGGCCCCAAGTTTTTCCCATATAGCTGCATGGACCCTCAGCAACCCAGGAATCACTTCGACCGACGCAACATGTGCAAGTCAGGGACCGACCGGGGTTTGTGGGGGTTGAGTTTGAGAGCTGTTCAGGCCGGAAGGGCTGAGGTTAGGGCTTAGGAGTTAGGATTGAAAGGTTGAGGGGTGAGGGTTTAGGGTTTAGGGTCGAGGGTTTAGGGTTTAGAGTTTAGGGTTTAGGGTTTAGGGTTGAGGGTTTAGTGCTGCGGTTTATGGGGGTGCTCAGAGGCTTGGGGGATGTCGAGCTTTATAGGATTCACGGTCGAGCCCTGCGACCCTAAACCCTAAACCCTAAACCCTGCACCCCACGTGTGTCCCTGCGTTGATCTTCATCGAGTCTTGTGCCCGAGGACTTGAGATTTGCATCTGCGAGGGTTGGCGAGCCACCTCAGGGTACGACCGGATAGGTATTAAGAGCTCAGCCGCAGGAAGGTTTAGGGTTTAGGGTTTATGAGGGTTTAGGGTTTAGGGTTTAGGGTTTATGGGGTTTATAGGGCTTATAGGGTTTAGGGCTTGGGGATTGGGGTTTAGGGCAGGAGCACCTACTTGCCTGTCACTTGGAAGCTGAATCTCCCCGACGGCGAGTACTTGGTTGAGGCGGAGACATGTTTGGCTTTCAAAGGCTTGCAAGGGTTTAGGGTTTAGGGTTTAGGGTTTAGGGTTTAGGGTTTAGGGTTTAGGGTTTGGGGTTTGGGGTTTGGGGTTTAGGGTTGTTGGGCCAAGCAAGGGTTCAAGGGTGGGGAACGGCAGAAGGCCAGGAAGAAGGTTCACGATATAGCCCCCTGGGTCCATCTATAGGTACAATACCCTTCAAGTGTCTCGTGCCTTCACCTTGAACCCTGCACCCTACACCCTAAAACCCTCTACCCTAATCCCTCAAGGGGTTAAGACTCGTACCCCTGGGGCTTGTACCCCTCAAGGTTCCCCTTAATATTCTAGGGTACAACCCTATAAGGGTCCAGGTAGAACCCCTAAAATCTTGAACATCCCTTGGACATGGTCCCTTAGTACGGGCCTTTTGGTGGGAACCCCTTATGTGCCCCTTTGAAGCAATTAGGGTTTAGGGTTTAGGGTTTAGGGTTTAGGGTTTAGGGTTTAGGGTTTAGGGTTTAGGGTTTACCCTTGATACACCCCAAACCACTCTTAAGGGCCCCATACATTCAGAGCCCTTCAAAGAGGGCAAGGGACCACATTAAGGGATCAGGAAACGGGAAGACTTGAGCTCTCTTGAGTACTGCTCGACTACCCTAAGTTACAACCCTTAATCCTAAACCCTAAACCCTAAACCCTAAAACGCCCTCAAACCCCCACCGTTTGCCAGCCCATTTCTTTCGACCTCAGGTGATCTTCCCCGAGGCGGCCACACCCGACTGCCAGGTCCAGGGACATGAACCAGCCCACGGGTTGGGTTTAGGGTTTAGGGTTTAGGGTTTAGGGTTTAGGGTTTAGGGTTTAGGGTTTAGGGTTTAGGGTTTAGGGTTTAGGGTTTAGGGTTTAGGGTTTAGGGTTTAGGGTTTAGGGTTTAGGGTTTAGGGTTTAGGGTTTAGGGTTTTACATAAGTGCTTGGAGGTGCAGGGTACTTATTAGCCAGTAATAACTGTACTTATAACTGTACTTATAGCCTTATTAGGGCAGTTAAGTGGCTTATAAGTGGGTTATAAGTGCAGTTATATTAGAACTGGTTAATAAGTACCGTGAACCTCCTAAGTGAAGGGCGGCCCTGCAACGGGCACGGGGGTCGTAGCAAAGACCAGCTTAAATCCGCAGGTCACTTCGTATTTATGCGCTAAACCCAGCCAGCCCCGCCAGCCCCACACACCCACCCCCATCCAACCCCCCCCACTCCAGTCAGCCAAGCCGACTCCAATAACCCTAAACCCTAAACCCTAAACCCTAAACCCTAAACCCTAAACCCTAAACCCTAAACCCTAAACCCTAAACCCTAAACCCTAAACCCTAAACCCCATCCAACCCCGGCGTCAACCCAGAATCGCTTTCCCTGAGGCTGCAAACCTTGAACCTGAAACTTGAACCCTGAAATCCTAAACCCCTGAAACCCTCAAGCCCTGAAGCCCTACACCCTGTAAACCCTCAACTTTAAACCCCCTGAACCCTGAACCCCAAATCCCATAAACCCTAAGTCCCAAACCCTGGGCTAGGGTTTAGGGTTTAGGGTTTAGGGTTTAGGGTTTAGGGTTTAGGGTTTAGGGTTTAGGGTTTAGGGTTTAGGGTTTAGGGTTTAGGGTTCCTGGACCGCCTTCGCCATCCAGGTCCAAAGCACGAAGGTTTGCGGCCGGAGGGGTCCATGCACGTTCCGCAAGGCCGGGCAGGTTGGGTCTGGGGCGTTTAGGGTTTAGGGTTTAGGGTTTAGGGTTTAGGGTTTAGGGTTTAGGGTTTAGGGTTTAGGGTTTAGTGTCTGGTGCTTTTGGGGTCAAGGGTCTATTGGGGTCGAGGGTTGAGGGTTTATAGAGTTGAGGGTCTGGCGTTTGTAGATGTTTGTAGGGTTTGTATGGGTTTGTAGGTTTTCTAGGGTTTGTAGGCAACCCTAAACCCTAAACCCTAAACCCTAAACCCTAAACCCTAAACCCATGGTTGTATTTTGTTTACGGTTTGTAGTTTGTTTAGAGTTTGTGGGTTTTATAATGTGTTGGGTCTGGAATCTGTTGGGCTCAGGATCCCCTCGACCCCATGAACCCCATAAAGCCGAAAGGCCATATGGGATTTCCGAAATTCGGGGTTTAGGGTTTAGGGTTTGGGGTTTGGGGTTTAGGGTTTGGGGCGTGCTTATTATAAGGGAATGCTAGTATTTGGGGTCAAAAGTGGGCCCCCCGATTTTCGTAAGCCCACATGTGAAGCTGACTGCTCTTGGTGAGCGTACAGAAGGTTCCTTACACGTATCGGTGAGCGACCCTAAACCCTAAACCCTAAACCCTAAACCCCCGAAGAACTTCGGTCCCCTTTGTTTCCGGCCCCTTTCTCTGCAACTCCTGGGTGCTTCTCGTGTTCGGGCGAAGGCTGAGTTTGAAACCCTAAGCCCCAAACCCCAACAAACCCAAAACCCTACAAACCCATAAGCCCTAAACCCTAAACCCTAAACCCTAAACCCTAAACCCTAAACCCTAAACCCTAAACCCTAAACCCTAAACCCTAAACCCTAAACCCTAAACCCTAAACCTAACCCTAAACCCTAAACCCTAAACCCTAAACCCTAAACCCTAAACCCTAAACCCTAAACCCTAAACCCTAAACCCTAAACCCTAAACTCAAACCCTAAACCCAAACCCTAAACCCAAACCCAAGCAAAGCCCTCGAGCAGCGGAAGGGTTTCAGGGTATCGCAGGAGCCAGGATTAAGGTTCTGGTTTAGTGCTTAGGGCTTGGGGTTGAGGGTTTAGGGTTTAGGGTTTAGGGTATTCAGGGGTGGTACGAGTCAGAAACCCTTGCTTCTCAGGTGCTCCAGGTCACCGGCGGGCTGCAGGTGGCTCGTCATTTTTAACTTGGACCCGGAGTAGGGTCTTGTTTCCTTCTTTTAGGGTTGGGGGGTTCCCTTAGAATCCCCTTAAAACCAAAAAGGGCACCCTTTTTATTCCTAGGTTACTCCTGGGTCTAGATCAACTCCGATTTGCTTAAGGGGGCCTCAAAAACATGTAGAACATTCTTCTCTATAAGGGTAATATGGGGATTGTTATCTTTCATGTTTGGTTCTTCCAGTAAGCAAGTAGTAGATTAGAGTTACGCGTTTATAGACCCTAGACCCTAGACCCTAGACCCTAAACCCTAACCCTAAACCCTAAACTCTAGGGTTTTCAGGAAGCGTTCCCGCAAACGCCGCTTCGTTTCACCAAGCCGCGGTGGTGCCACGAGCAACGCGGCGACGCGCCCCTAATGCAAAGGCCCAAGGCCAAAGTTCTTGAAGGGTAGGGTTTAGGGTTTAGGGTTTAGGGTTTAGGGTATAGGGTATAGGGTTTCGGGCCAAGACAGTTGCCCGACCTTCCCGGAGACCGCGAAGGGTCACCAAAAGGCCCCCCACGTTCGTTTCGACCTGGAAACAAAGCTGAAAAAGTTTCAGCGGAGCACAAAACAAACACTCGCCGAAAGGCCAGTAGGCCCCAAGCCCGATAAAACTCGGTCAAACCCTATATTCTCAAGACCTGCTCAAAACCCTGGTACATAAACCCTAAACCCTAGACCCTAAAGCCTCTTTGAAAAGCCTGACATAAAACTCCTAAGGTCACCGGGTACGGACACGACTCCCGACGGTGCCACTCGCTGAGCAAGGTGAAGGTGACCAAGGCGCGGGGGTATGGGGGCAGGGAGTGTGTCAGGTGTACCTAACGGATAGCCTTCGTGTCAATTTTTTTTTTTTTGGGGGGGGATGTCTGTACCGACACAGGGCCTCTATGTTGAAGGCTTTCAGGAATTAAGGTTCCTTGGTTTAAGGGTTTTCGGTGGGTTTCAGACTCTGTCTAAACCCTAAGCCCTAAACCCTAAACCCGAAACCCCACACCCTAAGCCCTAAGCCCTAAACCCTAAACCCGAAACGCCTCCAACGTTGCATTCCAACCCTGCAGCCGCCGGCCGTCCCGGCGGCGGGGCTCGAGTTCTACTACGGCTCCTCGCTGCCTGAGGGCGCTGCGTCCACGAGCGTCCTTGACGAGGCACGACGTGGTTTGGGGGGGTTTAGGGGGTTTAGGGTTTAGGGTTTAGGGTTTAGGGGCCGAGGATCTGGGACGTCAAGGAATTTGTCGTTTGTTGCGGCTTAGGCGGGGCGAGAGGTCAGAGTTTAGGGCAAGTCCTAAACCTTGAACCCGAAGCCCTTCTTATCGTGCATGGTTTAGGGTTTAGGGTTTAGGGTTTGGTTGGTGTTGTCTGGTTTTGTTTTTGTCGTTGTGGGTGGAGTAGGAAGGTGGTTCCCTGGTGTCTGGTTGACAACTTGTCCTCCAGGCTGGCCCGCAAAAACATGTGTATCGGGTTCCACTTGCAGCTTCCCACTTCTACCCTAAACCCTAAACCCTAAACCCTAAACCCTAAACCCTAAACCCTAAACCCCTTACTGTATATGTACATGTACATGTATACGGGTTGTGATGTCCTTAAACGTAAGTACCCATGAAGCTTCAACTTGGCCTCGTTTTTTAAACCCCAAGCCCTAAACCTTAGGACCCTCGGCCCTATTTAGGATTCAGGGTTTAGGGTTTAGGGTTTAGGGTTTAGGGTTTAGGGTTTAGGGTTTAGGGTTTAGGGCTTAGGCCCTATACCCTAAACCCCAACCCCCAGACCACTGCAGCTTTTGCCTGCAAAGATCCTGCCTTCGTTTTTCAGTGAGGTGAACCTTAGCACCCGGAACCCGAAACCCCAAACCCTTACCCCCCCAACCCTAAACCCCAAACCCTAAACCCTAATCCCTAAAACCTGAACCCTAAACCCTAAACCCTAAACCCCAAACCCTAAATCCTAAACCCTAACCCCAAACCCTAAACCCCAAACCCTAAACCCTAAACCCCAAACCCTAAACCCCAAACCCTAAACCCCAAACCCCAAACCCTGAATGAACCCTAAATCCTAAAGCCTCTTGCCAGGGCCAGAGCTTCGGCTGGAAAACTGGCAGCGACTTCGCCTACGGCTGGCTCTGCGATGGCTCTCCACTTAACGGCTACGACTTCTCAGGCGCTCGGGTTTGGGGTTTAGGGTTCAGGGTTTAGGGTTTGGGGTTTAGGGTTTAGGGTTTCGCCCACGTAGCTTAAGATCTAGGCTTTAGGGTCTGGGGTTCAGCGGTGAGGACTCATATGGTCCAGGGTTTAGGGTTTAGGGTTTAGGGTTTAGGGTTTAGGGTTTAGGGTTTAGGGTTTAGGAATTGGGGTGGAGGGTTTAGAGCTTCGGGCTTCGGAAGGATTTTGGTCAACTGGGAGTGCGGTCTTAGGCTTGAGGCTACGCCCAGCACTAGAAGCCATGCAGTCCAACCCGGTTTAGGGCTTGGGGATTTCGGGGTTTAGGGTTTCAGGGTTTAGGGTGGGGGTTTTGGGGGTTTAGGGTGGTCGGGTTCAAGGGGTCTGGGGTTTAGGGCTATAGGGCCAAGCACTTCACGTCTCAACGGATCCTGACAGTATTTTTACACCCAGGGCAGCGGTGGATAAGGTTCTGACTGCACAACCCTAATGTTCATAACCACCACCACATAACACCCTAAGCCCTAATGCCTAAGCCCTAAACCCTAAACCCTAAAAATCTTTCCGAGCTGCCTGTGTGAGCCTTTGAAGCAGGAGGGCGCCGGGCGCCGCCCCGCGGCACCTATGGATTGATGCCTGGCCATGGCGGGGTGAAGTTGTTTAGGGTTTAGGGCTAGGGCTTTTAGGGCTTTTAGGGCTTTTAGGGCTTTTAGGGCTTTTAGGGCTTTTAGGGCTTAGGGCTTAGGGCTCAGGTTTAGGTTTTGATAATTTCGGGGTGCAGGCTTTACGAGGTTCAGGGTTCTGCTGAAGGGTTAGCTACAGCAACACATGAACACATCGATGTGTTAACATCGAAGTGTTGATGCATGCATACATTCATTACATGCATGCTTGGCATGCATACACGTTATGCATACGTGCATCGCATGCATACATGTACATGTTATGCATGCGTGCATCACATGTGTTGTATTATCGACTTGTTGTTGAGTGGTGATAACGGTTTTTCTTCAGCATTAATGCATTCATGCATGGTTTCATGCATTCATGATTAACGTGAATACATAACAGCACGAAATGTTGTTGATACTCAATGTTGTTAAGCTTGGTTAAGCGTTGTTGTTGATGTTCAGTGCTTATGCATGCATCAGCATGCTTAACTATAGTTGTTGTT
>CAJNDS010000580.1:0-40000 GCA_905221605.1 Symbiodinium natans | reverse complement strand
TATATATAATATATATAGTATATATAGTATATATAGTAAATATAGTATGTATATATAGTAAAAAATATATACATATATCTACATATATAGCCTTAGTGGAGGGGTTGCATTTTGAAAACAAAAATAGTGATTGAAGTGAATTGTGTTGTTTGAACTATATGAGATTTAAGTAAATTGAATATTGTCTGCTAATATAATTTGACGAGGATGCATGATGGAAAGCTTAAAGCTCATCGTGAATTCTAAACCCTGAAGCTCATCATGAATTCTAAATCCCAAACCCTAAACCCTAAACCCTAGACCGGCATTTTGTCTGATAATTTTGACGAAATGATTTGACAATGATACATGATGAAGGCATTTTGTGTGCGCTGATAATTTTGACAAAGCATTTTGAATAATCTGGTGGTTTAAGTGAATTGTGCTGTTTGAACAATATGAGGTTTAAGTAATTGAATAATGTCTACTGAAATAATTTGACAAGGATGCATGATGAAGGCATATTGTCTGCTCTGATAATTAGACAAGGATGCACGAAGAAGGCACGCACGATGCAAAACGCAAGCTCAATTTATAGGCTCTTGAGGGTTTAGGGTTTAGGGTTTAGGGTTTAGGGTTTAGGGTTTAGGGTTTAGGGTTTAGGGTTTAGGGTTTAGGGTTTAGGGTTTAGGGTTTAGGGTTTAGGGTTTAGGGTTTAGGGTTTAGGGTTTAGGTTTAGTTAGGTTTAGGGTGTTAGGGTTTAGGGTGGTTTAGGGTTTAGGGTTTAGGGTTTAGGGTTTAGGGTTTAGGGTTTAGGGTTTAGGGTTTGGGTTTAGGGTTTAGGGTTTAGGGTTTAGGGTTAGGGTTTTAGGGTTTGTTTAGGGGTTTAGGGTTTAGGGTTTAGGGTTAGGGTTTAGGGTTTAGGGTTTAGGGTTTTAGGGTTTAGGGTTAGGGTTAGGGTTAGGGTTTTTTAGGGTTAGGTTTAGGGTTAGGGTTTAGGGTTTAGGGTTTAGGGTTTAGGGTTTAGGGTTTAGGGTTTAGGGTTAGGGTTTAGGGTTAGGGTTAGGGTTAGGGTTTAGGGTTTTAGGGTTTAGGTTAGGGGGTTAGGGTAGGGTTTTAGGGTTAGGGTTTAGGGTTTAGGGTTTAGGGTTTAGGGTTTAGGGTTTAGGGTTTAGGGTTTAGGGTTTAGGGTTTAGGGTTTAGGGTTTAGGGTTTAGGGCGTCTCGAACAAAGACCTCGCGGGGCGAGCGCGCGGCACCTGCGCACATCTTTCGAGTTTGAAAAGTCGGCCGTTCGGGCAATCGCAGGGTGGCCTGTGTGATCGGGGCCGCGTGACCGCCCCGAGATGACGCCCTCCCGCGCCGCTCGAGGGCGGCTCCCACCCTCTCTTCGCTCCGCCCTTTTTCGTTAAGCCAAGCCACCCTTTTTTTTTTTTCTTCTCTTCTCTTTCTTTCTTCCTCTGTCAGGTTCGACTCACCCTTTTCTTTCTTGCTGAAAATCGCTCTTCGCAGGAAATCGCTTTATGGGCAACATATGCCTAAGACATTTGCACTATGGACAGCAGTCCTTGATTTGCTGAGAACACTGGCGGACCGTGAACTTCTAAAAAAAAACGCAGTATTACAGGCCGTCTTGCACGGTTGGGGGTTGTACAGGTTTTAGCACGGGGCTAATTCCGACAGTTTCGATCCGGAAGCCTAAATCCGGTATTTGGGAACTTAGATCTGGAAACCCAAAGCTGGGTCCGAGAGTTTCGACCCGAAACCACTGTCCGAATCCGAAAGTTTCAGCCCGAAACCCGAGGTTTAACCCGAAACCGGCACTCGAATCCGAAAGTTTCAACCTGAAATTTAGACAGGTTTTAGCAGGAGCTAATTCCGACAGTTTCGACCCGGAAGCCAAAATCCGGGAATTTGGGAATTCGATCTGGAAACCCAAAGCTGGCTCCGATAGTTTCGACCCGAGTTTCGATCCGGAAGCCTAAATCTGGGACTTGGGAATTTCGATCTGGAAACCCAAAGCTGGGTCCGATAGTTTCGACCCGAAACCGGTGTCCGAATCCGAAAATTTCAACCCGAAACCCTAGGTTTCGACCCGGCATCCTAATCCGAAATTTTCGACACGGAAAACGAGTTTTGGAACCTTCCTGCGATCCGGAGAAGGCTGATTTGGCTTCCTGAATTTTGCTTATAAAAAGTGCATTTTGATCTGGGCCAAGTGCCCAGGTCGAGGCACCCCTCTTTCTTCGTTTGCGTCTGCTCAATCCGAAAGTTTCAACCTGAAACTAATACAGGTTTTAAAAGGGGGCTAATTCCGACAGTTTCGATCCGGAAGCCTAAATCCGGGACTTGGGAATTTCGATCTGGAAACCCAAAGCTGGGTCCGATAGTTTCGACCCGAAACCGGTGTCCGAATCCGAAAATTTCAACCCGAAACCCTAGGTTTCGACCCGGCATCCTAATCCGAAATTTTCGACACGGAAAACGAGTTTTGGAACCTTCCTGCGATCCGGAGAAGGAACGAGTTTTGGAACCTTCCTGCGATCCGGAGAAGGCGGATTTGGCTTACTGAATTTTGCTTATAAAAAATGCATTTTGATCAGGACCGGGTGCCCAGGGCGAGGCACCCCTCTTTCTTCGTTTGCGTCTGCTCAATCCGAAAGTTTCAACCTGAAACTAATACAGGTTTTAGCAGGGGGCTAATTCCGACAGTTTCGATCCGGAAGCCTAAATCCGGGACTTGGGAATTTCGATCTGGAAACCCAAAGCTGGGTCCGATAGTTTCGACCCGAAACCGGTGTCCGAATCCGAAAATTTCAACCTGAAACCCTAGGTTTCGACCCGGCATCCTAATCCGAAAGTTTCGGCACGGAAAACGAGTTTTGGAACCTTCCTGCGATCCGGAGAAGGCGGATTTGGCTTACTGAATTTTGCTTATAAAAAATGCACTTTGATCAGGGCCGGGTGCCCAGGGCGAGGCAACCCTCTTTCTTCGTTTGCGCCTGCTCCAAAGCACACAATTCGACCTGAAAACTGGTGCAGGCCGAGCCCAAAATGTAGATCAGACACCCAAACCCGGATCCGACAGTTTCGACCCGAAAAAGCATCCCAAGTTTCGACCCTGTAAGCACGGAGGGGGGTGCGGGGGATCGATCCGAGAATCCGATTCGGGTAATTATATACCTTTAATTTGGACTATAATCTCAAATCCAAACAACGGCGGTTTCGACCTCGAAAAATTGTTCAGGCATGACAAATTTGGATTTCCGCCTTTGAAACACGACTAGAATCCCAAATCCTAAAAATCAGATTTCGATGTGGAAATTGGTTTAGGCATGAAAAATTTGGTTTGGATTTCCGCCTTCTAAATACGACTAGAATCCCAATTCCGAAAAAATTGATTTCGATGTGGAAATTGGTTTAGGTGTGGAAAGTTTTGGTTTGGATTTCCGCCTTCTAAACACGACTAGAATCCCAAATCCTAAAAAACAGGTTTCGATGTGGAAATGGGTTTAGGCATGGAAAATTTTGGTTTGGATTTCTGCCTTCTAAATACGAGTATAATCCCAAATCCTAAAAAACAGGTTTCGACACGAAGTACAGAGACCCGAGGTTTTAGGGATACTATTATATTATAATATAGAATGTCGGTCATGTACATGGAGTCCGACATTCTCTCGGACGAATTCGGATTGAAAGTCCTGTCGTCCTCGGCCACCAAGTACTAGCGATGGCACGCACTGGAATCTATACGGAGTGTAGTATTGCACACTTGTGACGAATGTTCGACATGACACCGTACAAAGTGGTATACCAGCCGGGGTCACTCCTCTAACGCCTCAAGGCGTTAGAGAGACGTGCCGGTGAGTTTAGGGTTTAGGGTTTAGGGTTTAGGGTTTAGGGTTTAGGGTTTAGGGTTTAGGGTTTAGGGTTTAGGGTTTAGGGTTTATAGAAATTGTATAGGGTTCGGGGGTCGGAAAAAAACCCTTTTAAAACGGTTGCGAGAGCAGCCTCTTGGAAAAAGATTGAGAGAGCTGCTCTTGCAACCTTTTTAAAAGAGGTTTTCGAACCCCTTTTAAAACGGTTGCGAGAGCAGCCCCTTGGAAAAAAGGTTGAGAGAGCTGCTCTTGCAACCTTTTTAAAGAGGTTTTCGAACCCCTTTTAAAACGGTTGCGAGAGCAGCCCCTTGGAAAAAGGTTGAGAGGGCTGCTCTTGCAACCTTTTTAAAAGAGGTTTTCGAACCCCTTTTAAAACGGTTGCGAGAGCAGCCCCTTGGAAAAAGGTTGAGAGAGCTGCTCTTGCAACCTTTTTAAAAGAGGTTTTCGAACCACTTTTAAAACGGTTGCGAGAGCAGCCCCTTGGAAAAAGGTTGAGAGAGCTGCTCTTGCAACCTTTTTAAAAGAGGTTTTCGAACCCCTTTTAAAACGGTTGCGAGAGCAGCCCCTTGGAAAAAGGTTGAGAGAGCTGCTCTTGCAACCTTTTTAAAAGAGGTTTTCGAACCCCTTTTAAAACGGTTGCGAGAGCAGCCCCTTGGAAAAAGGTTGAGAGAGCTGCTCTTGCAACCTTTTTAAAAGAGGTTTTCGAACCACTTTTAAAACGGTTGCGAGAGCAGCCCCTTGGAAAAAGGTTGAGAGAGCTGCTCTTGCAACCATTTTAAAAGAGGTTTTCGAACCCCTTTTAAAACGGTTGCGAGAGCAGCCCCTTGGAAAAAGGTTGAGAGAGCTGCTCTTGCAACCTTTTTAAAAGAGGTTTTCGAACCCCTTTTAAAACGGTTGCGAGAGCAGCCCCTTGGAAAAAGGTTGAGAGAGCTGCTCTTGCAACCTTTTTAAAAGAGGTTTTCGAACCCCTTTTAAAACGGTTGCGAGAGCAGCCCCTTGGAAAAAGGTTGAGAGAGCTGCTCTTGCAACCTTTTTAAAAGAGGTTTTCGAACCCCTTTTAAAACGGTTGCGAGAGCAGCCCCTTGGAAAAAGGTTGAGAGAGCTGCTCTTGCAACCTTTTTAAAAGAGGTTTTCGAACCCCTTTTAAAACGGTTGCGAGAGCAGCCCCTTGGAAAAAGGTTGAGAGAGCTGCTCTTGCAACCTTTTTAAAAGAGGTTTTCGAACCCCTTTTAAAACGGTTGCGAGAGCAGCCCCTTGGAAAAAGGTTGAGAGAGCTGCTCTTGCAACCTTTTTAAAAGAGGTTTTCGAACCCCTTTTAAAACGGTTGCGAGAGCAGCCCCTTGGAAAAAGGTTGAGAGAGCTGCTCTTGCAACCTTTTTAAAAGAGGTTTTCGAACCCCTTTTAAAACGGTTGCGAGAGCAGCCCCTTGGAAAAAGGTTGAGAGAGCTGCTCTTGCAACCTTTTTAAAAGAGGTTTTCGAACCCCTTTTAAAACGGTTGCGAGAACAGCTCTCCCAAAATCGGAGGGGGTTGCTCTCGCAACCTTTTTAAAAGGTGTTTTAGAACCTGCCTTAATAGACATTGTATAGGGTTCAGGTAAGTTTTGCGTTTTGGTCTATGTTTTAAATCGACGCTACCGTTTCGGGGGGCGCTGCCCCCCGGGCCCCCCGCCAGGACTCCTCGCCTTGGACCCCGCCAGCAATCTTTAAATTTAGGGTTTATAGAAATTGTAGAGGGTTAGGGGGTCGGAAAAAAGCCCTTTTTAAACGGATCGCCCCTGCTGGACCGCGCCAGGGGGACACCCCCTGGTACCCCCGAATATTCAAGTCATAGATAGCACATTACAAATATGTTTTGGGGTGGCTGGTGACTGAAAGGGTGTGGGGGGCTGGGCTGGAAGGGGTTGGGGGGGGGGGGGGTGTCTGGGAGGCCTGAAACGAAGTCGCGAAGGTTAGAAGGTTCGTTCAGTTTAACTCGGATTGCTCTCTCGACAAATAACTTGTGTTCGATCCTTTTGGGGGCTCTGGGGACCTGTTGGGGCTTTTGGGCTTTTGCGAGTCGTGTTGAGACTTGTTTGGAGCTTTTGGGGCTTCTGGAGCCTTGCGGGGCCTTTCGCGACCTGAGGCCCAGCCTTTGAAGAAGATCGCCCGCAGGATCCATCCTTTTAAAAGGGCACTTGTTCTGGCAGCTCTTTTGAAGGACGCCTCTGTTTACAGATGAGGTGCTCTCCCTGTCATCCACCTGCTTCTGGCTAACACTTTAACGCAGAGTCGCGTCAACCGCTTAAAAGGCAGCCCTGCTCTGGCAACCCTTTTATGCTGCAGAAGCCAGGGTCGTGGCACATCTATTTTTCCTTCTCCGCGCTTGCCATTCGAACGCACTCTCACGTTTGGTGATGCACCCAGCAGTCGCTGAAACGACAAACATATCTGTCATGATGATTGCGTAGCTATCACTAGACTCCTGCAAACGTGCTGTTCGCCGACTGCTGGCTGTCTGCAAGCTTCAATCTGCACGAAGCTCAGACAATATGATTGGCTGGCTGCGAAATCACAAGCCATCAGCGTCGTCGGCCGGGGCCTCTGCGAGCGCCGCTGGCACTTCTGCCAATGACGCGCTGCTCTGAGGAGTCTCAGCAGATTCTTCGATGGCCTCTTCCACATCCACGCTGACCTCCTGGATCTTATGTTTTTCGGCAGGCTCCGGGGCGACGGCGGGCTCCGTGTCCATGCTCTTCTCTTGGATCGCGCGCTCCTTGGCGACGGTCGCGGTTGCGGGCTCAGCGGGCGCCTTGATGGCGGGCTCCACGGCTGTGCTGGGCCCCTGCGTCGGAGTTTTCTGGGCAAGTTCCTGGGTGGTGGTGGCGGCAGGCTCCTTTGTCAGGGGCTCCTCAACCGGCTCCTCTGCTACGGCAGCAGCAGGCTCCTTGGCGGGCTGCTCCGCTTTGGTGTCGAACTTTGCAAAGTAGCCTTCACGACTCGCCCACGCACAAAGCTCGTCATTGAATGGTGGGCCCATTGAGATGTCGCCCTCAACCCGCTTCATGAGCCATTTTCGCAAATCCTTGCGGCGCTTGCGGTTGACCTCCAGGATCTCTCGACAAGCAGGTGTCAGGCAATATCCACGGCCACGGCCCCTGATGGATTTGCCACATGTGGGGCAAAACTTGTGGAAGCTCCGCAGGAATGCATCCTCGATGAATGGATCTTGGTTTTGCAGCTGAGTATATTCAGAGAGCACGGCGTTGGCATAGGGGTCGCGATAGAAGCCGCCGTTCTTGCGGAAATTTGCCCAAAGCCAAAGCTGCGGGTTCTCCTTCGCGATTCGATCCCACGCTTGCCACTGAACACGGTGGGTTCTCTTTGCTATTGCAGTGTAGCGCTGCAGTTTGACGAGTTTGTTGCGACGCCAGGCCATTTTCTTCCACTGCGCCATCTTGCGGCGCCGCGTCTTGTGAGTCGGTTGCTTTGGGCAGGATTTGCGGACTAGATCTTGAGCATTGCCGCGCAAAGTTTCCACCTGGACTGCTGGCAAGCTGGTCAGCGAGCTGCGCTCGAAAGCCAAATCGAAAATAGGAGATTTCATCACTCGCCACTTCTTCAATGCCCGAACCACGAAGCCAAAGCCTTGAGGTGTTTGAAGAGTTGAACTCATGCTCTCCTCATTGCAGAAGATGCATTTGCCATTTTTCCGAGCTTGCGCGGAATGCCCGCGCCCGTCGAGCGCAAACCTGCATGGGCGCAGGCTGCCATCGGAACCCATGTTGTAGCCAGAACACCATCGAGGCATGGCTACGAGCGGCTGAGAGAAGCTACAGTTTCGTTGAATGAGCAGCTGAACTTGGCGCGCTGGACACATCTCAACACCCAGCAACTTGTACTAGGAATCCAAGCTCAGCAAGTGCACCCTAGCACAAGGTCTGTGGCTTCAGCAATTTGCGTCCTAGCGAGAGGTCTGGTGATACGGCGGGCTGGCAGTGAAACTCGCGACAGGCCGCGCCAGCTCAGCAATTGCACCACAGCTCTGCAGGCCGCGATGCTTCAAAACATGAAGCTCACGTACACAAGTGCAACAAGGTCTGAGCTCCGGACTCCTTCATATAGGTGGAACATCCTCCTGGACAGGTCTGAGCTCTGGAACCTTCATATAGGTGGAACGGTCTGAGCTCCGGACCCCTTCATATAGGTGGAACATCCTCCTGGGGACCCCTTCATTTAGGTGGAACATCCTCCTGGACAGGTCTGAGCTCTGGAACCCCTTCATATAGGTGGAACGGTCTGAGCTCCGGACCCCTTCGTATAGGTGGAACATCCTCCTGGACAGGTCTGGGCTCTGGAACCCCTTCATGTAGGTGGAACGGTCTGAGCTCCGGACCCCTTCATATAGGTGGAACATCCTCCTGGACAGGTCTGAGCTCTGGAACCCCTTCATATAGGTGGAACGGTCTGAGCTCCGGACTGCTTCATATAGGTGGAATATTTTCCTGGGCAGGTCTGAGCTCTGGAACCCCTTCATATAGGTGGAACGGTCTGAGCTCCGGACTCCTTCATATAGGTGGAACATCCTCCTGGGCAGGTCTGAGCTCTGGAATCCCTTCATAAGGTGGAACGGTCTGAGCTCCGGACCCCTTCATATAGGTGGAACATCCTTCTGGGCAGGTCTGAGCTCTGGAACCCCTTCATATAGGTGGAACGGTCTGAGCTCCGGACCCCTTCATATAGGTGGAACATTCTCCTGGGCAGGTCTGAGCTCTGGAACCCCTTCATATAGGTGGAACGGTGTGAGCTCCGGACCCCTTCATATAGGTGGAGTTGGTCATTTCCTGAGGCTGCGACCTTCATATAGGTGGAATTGGTCATTTCCTGAGGCTGGTACCTTCCTCAGGCTGGGACCTTCCTATAGGTGGAATTGGTCATTTCCTGAGGCTGGGACCTTCATATAGGTGGAGTTGGTCATTTCCTGAGGCTGGGACCTTCATATAGGTGGAATTGGTCGTTTCCTGGAATTGGTCATTTCCTCACACAGGTGGAACGGGTCACTCCCTGAGGCTGGGGTGTTCATATAAGTGGAATTGGTCATTTCCTGAGGCTGGGACCTTCATATAGGTGGAATTGGTCATTTCCTGAGGCTGGGACCTTCATATAGGTGGAATTGGTCATTTCCTGAGGCTGGGACCTTCATATAGGTGGAATTGGTCATTTCCTGAGGCTGGGACCTTCATATAGGTGGAATTGGTCATTTCCTGAGGCTGGGGCCTTCATATAGGTCATTCCCTGAGGTTGGGACGTTCATATAGGTGGAATTGGTCATTTCCTGAGGCTGGGGTGGACCATTCATCTAGGTGGAGGTCATTTCCTGAGGTGGGGCCTTCATATAGGTGGAATTGGTCATTTCCTGAGGCTGGGACCTTCATATAGGTGGAATTGGTCATTTCCTGAGGCTGGGACCTTCATATAGGTGGAACTGATCATTTCCTGAGGTTGGGACCTTCATATAGATGGAATTGGTCATTTCCTGAGGCTGGGACCTTCATATAGATGGAATTTGTCATTTCCTGAGGCTGGGACATTCATATAGGTGGAATTGGTCTTTTCCTGAGGCTGGTACCTTCATATAGGTGGAATTGGTCATTTCCTGAGGCTGGGACCTTCATATACGTGGAATTGGTCATTTCCTGAGGCTGGGACCTTCATATAGGTGGAGTTGGTCATTTCCTGAGGCTGGGACCTTCATATAGGTGGAATTGGTCATCTCCTGAGGCTGGGACCTTCATATAGGTGGAATTGGTCATTTCCTGAGGCTGGGACCTTCATATAGGTGGAATTGGTCATTTCCTGAGGCTGGGACCTTCATATAGGTGGAATTGGTCATTTCCTGAGGCTGGGACCTTCATATAGGTGGAATTGGTCATTTCCTGAGGCTGGGACCTTCATATAGGTGGAATTGGTCATTTCCTGAGGCTGGGACCTTCATATAGGTGGAATTGGTCATTTCCTGAGGCTGGGACCTTCATATAGGTGGAATTGGTCATTTCCTGCGGCTGGGACCTTCATATAGGTGGAATTGGTCATTTCCTGAGGCTAGGACCTTCATATAGGTGGAATTGGTCATTTCCTGAGGCTGGGACCTTCATATAGGTGGAATTGGTCATTTCCTGAGGCTGGGACTTTCATATAGGTGGAATTGGTCATTTCCTGAAGCTGGGACCTTCATATAAGTGGAATTGGTCATTTCCTGACGCTGGGGCCTTCATATAGGTGGAATTGGTCATTTCCTGAGGCTGGGACCTTCATATAGGTGGAGTTGGTCATTTCCTGAGGCTGGGACCTTCATATAGATGGAATTGGTCTTTTCCTGAGGCAGGTACCCTCATATAGGTGGAATTGGTCATTTCCTGAGGCTGGAACCTTCATATAGGTGGAATTGGTCATTCTCTGAGGCTGGGACCTTCATACAGGTGGAGTTGGTCATTTTCTGAGGCTGGGGCCTTCATATAGGTGGAATTGGTCATTTCCTGAGGCTGGGACCTTCATATAGGTGGAATAGGTGATTTCCTGAGGCTGGGGCCTTCATATAGGTGGAATTGGTCATTTCCTGAGGCTGGGGTTTTCATATAGGTGGCATTGGTCATCTCCTGAGGCTGGGACCTTCATATAGGTGGAATTGGTCATTTCCTGAGGCTGGGACCTTCATATAGGTGGAATTGGTCATTTCCTGAGGCTGGGACCTTCATATAGGTGGAGTTGGTCATTTCCTGAGGCTGGGGCCTTCATATAGGTGGAATTTGTCATGTCCTGGGGCTGGGACCTTCATATAGGTGAAGTTGATCATTTCCTGAGGGTGGGACCTTCATATAGATGGAATTGGTCATTTCCTGAGGCTGGGACCTTCATATAGGTGGAATTGGTCATGTCCTGAGGCTGCGACCTTCATATAGGTGGAATTGTTCATTTCCGGAGGCTGGGACCTTCATATAGGTGGAATTGGTCATTTCCTGAGGCTGGGACCTTCATTTAGGTGGAATTGGTCATTTCCTGAGGCTGGGACCTTCATATAGGTGGAATTGGTCATTTCCTGAGGCTGGGACCTTCATATAGGTGGAATTGGTCATTTCCTGAGGCTGGGACCTTCATATAGGTGGAATTTGGTCATTTCCTGAGGCTGGGACCTTCATATAGGTGGAATTGGTCATTTCCTGAGGCTGGGACCTTCACATAGGTGGAATTTGTCATTTCCTGAGGCTGGGACCTTCATATAGGTGGAATTGGTCATTTCCTGAGGCTGGGACCTTCATATAGGTGGAATTGGTCATTTTCTGAGGCTGGTACCTTCATATAGGTGGAATTGGTCATTTTCTGAGGCTGGGACTTTCATATAGGTGGAATTGGTCATTTCCTGAGGCTGGGACCTTCATATAGGTGGAATTGTTCATTTCCTGAGGCTGGGACCTTCACATAGGTGTAGTTGGTCCCATTTCCTGAGGCTGGGACCTGCATATAGGTTGAATTGGTCATTTCCTGAGGCTGGGACCTTCATATAGGTGGAATTTGTCATTTCCTGAGGCTGGGACCTTCATATAGGTGGAATAAGTGATTTCCTGAGGCTGGGGCCTTCATATAGGTGGAATTGGTCATTTCCTGAGGCTGGGACCTTCATATAGGTGGAATTGGTCATTTCCTGAGGCTGGGACCTTCATATAGGTGGCATTGGTCATTTCCTGAGGCTGGGACTTTAATATAGGTGGAATTGGTCATTTCCTGAGGCTGGGACCTTCACATAGGTGGAATTGGTCATTTCCTGAGGCTGGGACTTTCATATAGGTGGAATTGGTCATTTCCTGAAGCTGGGACCTTCATATAAGTGGAATTGGTCATTTCCTGACGCTGGGGCCTTCATATAGGTGGAATTGGTCATTTCCTGAGGCTGGGACCTTCATATAGGTGGAGTTGGTCATTTCCTGAGGCTGGTACCTTCATATAGGTGGAATTGGTCATTTTCTGAGGCTGGGACCTTCATATAGGTGGAATTGGTCATTTCCTGAGGCTGGGACCTTCATATAGGTGGAGTTGATCATTTCCTGAGGCTGGGGCCTTCATATAGGTGGAGTTGGTCATTTCCTGAGGCTGGGACCTTCATATAGATGGAATTGGTCATTTTATGAGGCTGGGACCTTCATATAGGTGGAATTGGTCATTTCCTGAGGCTGGGACTTTCATATAGGTGGAATTGGTCATTTCTCGAGGGCTGTGACCTTCATATAGGTGGAATTTGTCATTTCCTGAGGCTGGGGTTTTCATATAGGTGGAATTGGTCATTTCCTGAGGCTGGGACCTTCCTAGAGTTGAATTGGTCATTTCCCTGAGGCTGGGACTTCATATAATGGAATTGGTCCATTCCTGGGCTGGGACCTTCAGATAGATAGGTGGCAATTGGTCCCATTTCCTGAGGCTGGACCGTTCATATAGGTGGAATTTGGCATTTCCTGAGGCTGGGACCTTCATAAGGTGGAATTGGTCATTTTCCTGAGCTTGACCTTCATATAGTGGATTGGGTCATTCCTGAGGGCCTGCAACCTTCATAAGGTGGAATTGGTCATTTCCGGAGGTGAACTCATAAGGTGTACTTGGGTCATGTTCCGAGGCTGGGGCCTTCATATGTTGAAATGGTCATTTCTGAGGCCCTGGACCTTCATTTAGGTGAAATTTATATTGGTCATTTCCTGAGGCTGGGACCTTTATATAGGTGGGTCATTTCCTGAGGCTGGGACCTTCATATAGGTGGAATTGGTCATTTCCTGGGGCTGGGACCTTCATATAGGTGGAATTGGTCATTTCCTGAGGCTGGAACCTTCATATAGGTGGAATTGGTCATTTCTTGAGGCTAGGACCTTCATATAGGTGGAATTGGTCATTTCCTGAGGCTGGGGCCTTCATATAGGTGGAATTGGTCATTTCCGGAGGCTGGGACCTTCATATAGGTGGAATTGGTCATTTCCTGAGGCTGGGGCCTTCATATAGGTGGAATTGGTCATTTCCTGAGGCTGGGACCTTCATATAGGTGGAATTGGTCATTTCCTGAGGCTGCAACCTTCATATAGGTGGAATTGGTCATTTCCTGAGGCTGCAACCTTCATATAGGTGGAATTGGTCATTTCCGGAGGCTGGAACCTTCATATAGGTGGAATTGGTCATTTCCTGAGGCTGGGACCTGCATATCATATAGGTGGAATTGGTCATTTCCTGAGGCTGGGACCTTCATATAGGTGGAATTGGTCATTTCCTGAGGCTGGACCTTCATATAGGTGGAATTGGTCATTTCCTGAGGCTGGGACTTTCATATAGGTGGAATTGGTCATTTCCTGAGGCTGGGAACCTTTATATGGTGGAATTGGTCATTTCCTGGAGGTGAAAACCTCATATAGGTGGAATTGGTCATTTTCCTGAGGCTGGGACTTTCATAGAGTGGAATGGTCATTTCCTGAGGCTGGGACCTTTATATAGGTGGAATTGGTCATTTCCTGAGGTGAAACCTTCATATAGGTGGAATTGGTCCTTCATATAGGTGGAGTTGGTCATTTCCTGAGGCTGGGACCTTCATATAGGTGGAATTGGTCATTTCCTGAGGCTGAAACCTTCATATAGGTGGAATTGGTCATTTCCTGAGACTGTGACCTTCAAAAAGGTGGAGTTGGTCATTTCCTGGGGCTGGGACCTTCATATAGGTGGAATTGGTCATTTCCTGAGGCTGGGACCTTCATATAGGTGGAATTGGTCATTTCCTGAGGCTGGGACCTTCATTTAGGTGGAATTGGTCATTTCCTGAGGCTGGAACCTTCATATAGGTGGAATTGGTCATTTCCTGAGGCTGGGACCTTCACGCCGGGAGCTCAAAATTGGGTCCCGGAGCTCAAAATTAGCTCCCGAAGTTCAAAATTAGCTTCCAAAGCTCAAAAGTAATGCCCGGAGCTCAATTCGCTCCCAGAATCCCAAAGGAAGGGAGGGAGGGGGGGGAGTGTGGGGAAGGGCTGGGGGGGGGGTGGGGGGGTGGGCGGGCGGCTTGGGAAGGCGTGGAACAAAGGTTTTGCTGAGTCTGGAGAGGGTTAAGAAGGGCCGAAAGGGCCCGAAAAGGGCGGGAGGGTGTTTTGAGGGGGGGGCCCGGGAGGGGGGGCGGGGAGGTCAGGGGCGGCAGGTTTAAGTAAATTGAATATTTTGCCTCCTAGTAGTATTTTGAATCAATTTACTTAAACTCGGCCTCCCAGAAGCGTTTTGGATTAGTTTACTCAAACTCTGCTTGTCAGCTGTTTAGACAAATAACTTGGGAAATTCAGAATGATACCACATACAATTTCTATTTATTTTGTCTTGAGGGTTTAGGGTTTAGGGTTTAGGGTTTAGGGTTTAGGGTTTAGGGTTTAGGGTTTAGGGTTTAGGGTTTAGGGTTTAGGGTTTAGGGTTTAGGGTTTAGGGTTTAAGGGTTTAAGGGTTTAGGGTTTAGGGCGTCTCGAACAAACACCTCGCGGGGCGAGCGCGCGGCACTTGCGCACATCTTTCGAATTTGAGAAGTCGGCCGTTCGGGCAATTGCAGGGTGGCCCGGGTGATCGGGGCCGCGTGACCGCTCCGAGATGATGCCCTCCCGCGCCGCTCGTGGGCGGCTCCCACCCTCTTTTCGCTCCGCCCTTTCCGTCAAGCCAAGCCATCCTTTTTTTTTTTTTTCCTTCTTCCTTCCTTTCCGGTTCGATTGGTTCGACTGAAAGTCGCCCTTCGCACGAAATCGCTTTATGGGCAACATATACCTGAGGCATTCGCACCATGGACAGCAACCAGGACGTGTTTATTTTAAAAAGACTAGTCCAAGCTAAGCTACTTACAGTACGCAGGGTGAAACATTTGCATCTGCGACTAGACTATTGAGGCTGTAGTCCTTGACGTGCTGAGAACGCTAGCGGACCGTGAATTGAGCAGTATTATAGGCTATATTGCATGTTTGGGGGCAGCGTCGTCCAAAGTGCTGCATTGTAGTTAAAAGTCGGGGGGGGGGGGGGGGGGGGGGGGGGGGGGGGCGGCCAATAAATAGCCTCTCGGGGCATGGCGTTGACGAGTTTTAAATTCTGACGCGTTTCGGGCAGGCACAGGGCGTGCAGGTTTGATTTGTTTCTTAAGGCATTACTGAGTGAGACAAAACGGCTTCATTCGAACTATTGGTCTTTGCAATCGCCGTGTGCGCCCTCATCGTTTCTGGACCCTGGGCCGGAAAGTGGTCGAGAGATATTTTCCATGCGTTTACCGATCAAAAATCTACAAGCATCCACACGTTGCCGCTAGCTTGCAAGCCAGCATCAGCCAAGCGACCTTGACCCGACGTAACACAGTTATGCCATAGAAGTTGCCAACCGGTCAGTCCAACTAGTACCCTCGTGTTTTGCTTGGCACATGGAAACGACTTCCGCAGTGCAGGAGGAGTAGCCTCTAAGCCGAAGCTCGACCGCTAGACCTGAAATGCATTTGATATGACATTGCGTCGGACAGAGCTGTCGGCCCAAGACACGATTCCCTCTGCGCCCCTCAAGATGCTCGGCACTGAATTTCGACGACCGTGCCCGTGTCATTCTGATCAGACGAAACTATAGGCCGCCGCAGGATCGAACCGGAGGGCCTCGCAGGCGGCAAGTGGGTGCGCCTTGTCGATAACCATAGTGCATCTGTACAGGCGCGGCCCACATGACCGTCCGGGAGCACGTGCTCGGCGCCAGGCTGTGTGTGTGTGTGTGTGTGTGTGTGTGTGTGCGCGTGTGTGTGCGCGTGTGTGCGTGTGTGTGATTGTGCGTGTGTGCGTTCAGTAGCGCCGGAGGCCCGCCAAGCGGAGCAGGTTCGAAGGGTAGCCGAAGCCTTTGCATTACGTGCTGCAGCTGACATGTATCACTCCATAGGAATGGTTATGTCTGGCAGGCTGCCACCGAGATGTTCGAGATGTTTCCAGACACGGACGAAGAGGTTTGGAGTTGGTCTGTCCAGGCGACCTCGCATTCGCTGGGCGTGGGCTCAGGTTGGCCTGCCATCCGGTCATCGGCGAGTGGCAGTCGAGGCGGGGGTTCTACTGCATTCGGCCTGCGAAGGCAAAGAGAGGATTGTTCTAGTCAGATGTGGTTGTCAGTTTTAGCAGGTTGAAACAGTTTACAGGGACAACTGCAACAGGTTGCTGCAGCATAGCCTGGCATTCAACACATGTGGTGAAACGTTCTAAGTTATGAGCCTGGGCGGTGCTATAAGCAAATGCAAGGGGCAGGGGCGGTGCTATAAGCAAATGGAAGGGGTGGGCGGCGCTATAAGCAAATGGAAGGAGCCGGGGCGGTGCTATAAGCAAATGGAAGGGGCCCGGGCGGTGCTATAAGCAAATGGAAGGAATGGGCAGCGCTATAAGCAAATGGAAGGGGCCTGGGCGGTGCTATGAGCAAATGGAAGGGGCCCGGGCGGTGCTATAAGCAAACGGAAGGGGCCTGGGCGGTGCTATAAGCAAATGGAAGGGAAGGGGCCGGGGCGGTGCTATAAGCAAATGGAAGGGGCCGGGGCGGTGCTATAAGCAAATGGAAGGGGCCCGGGCGGTGCTATAAGCAAATGGAAGGGGCAGGGTCGGTGCTATAAGCAAATGGAAGAGAAGGGGCCGGGGCGGTGCTATAAGCAAATGGAAGGGGCCTGGGCGGTGCTATAAGCAAATGGAAGGGGCCTGGGCGGTGCTATAAGCAAATGGAAGGGGCATGGGCGGCGCTATAAGCAAATGGAAGGGGCCTGGGCGGTGCTATAAGCAAATGCAAGGAGCATGGGCGGTGCTATAAGCAAATCTGGGCGGTGCTGTAAGCAAATGGAAGGGGCCTGGGCGGTGCTATAAGCAAATGGAAAGGGCCTGGGCGGTGCTATAAGCAAATGGAAGGGGCCTGGGCGGTGCTATAAGCAAATGGAAGGGGCCTGGGCGGTGCTATAAGCAAATGGAAGGGGCCGGGGCGGTGCTATAAGCAAATGGAAGGGGCCGGGGCGGTGCTATAAGCAAATGGAAGGGGCCCGGGCGGTGCTATAAGCAAATGGAAGGGGCCTGGGCGGTGCTATAAGCAAATGGAAGGGGCCGGGGCGGTGCTATAAGGCCGGGGCGGTGCTATAAGCAAATGGAAGGGGCCTGGGCGGTGCTATAGGCAAATGGAAGGGGCAGGGGCGGTGCTATAAGCAAATGGAAGGGGCCGGGGCGGTGCTATAAGCAAATGGAAGGGGCCGGGGCGGTGCTATAAGCAAATGGTAGGGGCCTGGGCGAGAGGACTATTCTATTCAGATGTGGTCAGTTCTGTAGGTAGTTAATTTGGCAAATTGAAACAGTTTACAGGGACAACTGCAACAGGTTGCTGCAGCATAGCCTGGCATTCAACACATGTGGTGAAACGTTCTAGGTTATGAGACTGCTGCAGCTGACATGTATCACTCCATAGGAATGGTCATGTCTGGCAGGCTGCCAGCGAGATGTTCGAGATGTTTCCAGACACGGACGAAGAGGTTTGGAGTTGGTCTGTCCAGGCGACCTCGCATTCTCTGGGCGTGGGCTCAGGTTGGCCTGCCATCCGGTCATCGGCGAGTGGCAGTCGAGGCAGGGGCTCTACTGCATACGGCCTGCGAAGGCACGGAGAGGACTAACAGTTCTAGTCAGATGTGGTGGTTTGTTTCAGCAGATTGAAACAGTTTAAAGGACAACTGTAACAGCTTACTGCAGCATAGCCTGGCATTCAACACATGTGGTGAAACGTTCTAAGTTATGAGCCTGGGCGGTGCTATAAGCAAATGGAAGGGGTGGGCGGCGCTATAAGCAAATGGAAGAGGCAGGGGTGGTGCTTTCAGCAAATGGAAGCGGTGCTATAAGCAAGTGGAAGGAATGGGCGGCGCTATAAGCAAATGGAAGGGGCCTGGGCGGTGCTATAAGCAAATGGAAGGGGCCCGGGCGGTGCTATAAGCAAATGGAAGGGGCCGGGGCGGTGCTTTCAGCAAATGGAAGGGGCCTGGGCGGTGCTATAAGCAAATGGAAGGGCCTGGGTGGTGCTTTCAGCAAATGGAAGGGGCCTGGGCGGTGCTTTAAGCAAATGGAAGGGGCCTGGGCGGTGCTATAAGCAAATGGAAGGGGCCCGGGCGGTGCTGTAAGCAAATGGAAGGGGCCTGGGCGGTGCTATAAGCAAATGGAAGGGGCCTGGGCGGTACTATAAGCAAATGGAAGGGGCCTGGGCGGTGCTTTCAGCAAATGGAAGGGCCGGGGCGGTGCTATAAGCAAATGGAAGGGGCCTGGGCGGTGCTATAAGCAAATGGAAGGGGCCTGGGCGGTGCTTTCAGCAAATGGAAGGGGCCGGGGCGGTGCTATATGCAAATGGAAGGGGCCGGGGCGGTGCTATAAGCAAATGGAAGGGGCCTGGGCGAGAGGATTATTCTAGTCAGATGTGGTGGTCAGTTCTGTAGGCAGTTAATTTGGCAGATTGAAACAGTTTACAGAGACAACTGCAACAGGTTGCTGCAGCATAGCCTGGCATTCAACACATGTGGTGAAACGTTCTATGAGACTGCTGCAGCTGACACGTATCACTCCATAGGAATGGTCATGTCTGGCAGGCTGCCAGCGAGATGTTCGAGATGTTTCCAGACACGGACGAAGAGGTTTGGAGTTGATATGTCCAGGCGACCTCGCATTCCCTGGGCGTGGGCTCAGGTTGGCCTGCCAGCCGGTCATCGGCGAGCGGCAGTCGAGGCAGGGGTTCTACTGCATACGGCCTGCGCAGACAAAGAGAGGACTGTTCCAGTCAGATGTGGTGGTCAATTCTGTAGGCAGTCCATTTGGCAGATTGAAACAGTTTACAGGGACAACTGCAACAGGTTGCTGTGGCATAGCCTGGCATTCAACACATGTGGTGAAACGTTCTAGGTTATGCTGCAGCTGACACGTATCACTCCATAGGAATGGCCATGTCTGGCAGGCTGCCACCAAGATGTTCGAGATGTTTCCAAACACGGACGAAGAGGCTTGGAGTTCAGACTCCGCGAAGTCGCCGAGCGGTTCCGAGAACGACATGAAAAAGCTGTGCAAAAAAAATAGCGGAAAGCCAACGCGAAGGCGGCGGCCGGTTCTGCAGCCGTGGGGTCGACGGCCGATGCGTCCCAGACACAGGGAGCAGCAAGACCGGAGTCGCAGCAGCAGCCAGGCCGCCGATGCCGTAGTGAGTCATAGGGTTTCAGAATGCGCCACGCAGGTAGCGAAGAATCAGAGCCAATGCCTAGCCCCCCGGAGGCAAACAACAGAGGCCGCTACATGTGGGTGCGTCGGAGTGTGCTGACGATGCAATGCCTGAATGCTCCAGGATCTGAATCTCCATGTGCAACCGAACACCATCCGGCGGAGGACTGCTCTGAGGGCCCGTCCACCGAAGGAGGGCAAGTCATCCGGCGGACGACGCCGACAACATGTGAGACCGTGCTTGTCCATCGCCGTGCATGATCTGGTGTTACCCACAATTTCCATGAAAGCATTATGATCCTGTAGTCGGGAAATGGAGCATAACCGATTGCGGCACGCGGTGCGGACCCAGTCCCCGCAAGTGCCGGCGCGCAGCAGAGTTGAACATGTCATGTCGAGACGAAATGCGGCAGACGGCTTTTTCATTGCATCTGTGCATGCTGGCATAGGTGTCGACTGACAGTTCGCTCCCCTCGCAGCATTGAGAACTCGTGACTTAGGGACTGGAGTGTCAAGCTATCGACCCATCACCATGGGCGTGCTCTGTCTGCGATTGCTGGCAATTGTCTCACTCGGCTCTATCGCGCCGCCGCCTCAGCGTGCCGTGTGCGAGAAGGTCAAACTCCGACCGTGCTTCACAGGTGGGGTGGCAGGTCGAACGAGCGACCTCGGCTGAACAACGCGCCGGCGCCTCAGTCAGGGACCGCATCCGCCCGTGGTTTTTGCTTGGGTGATCAGGTCACAGGGAGGGAAGCGCAAATCGGCTCTATGCGCCAACCCACGTTGGGGACGGAGCTCGGGGTCTACATCCACGAGGCCAGCTTCGGAGCCGGAGTTGGCGTCAAGATGCGGTGCTGGCCGTTGGTCACGGTGCCCCAGGCCCCGCGTCGAGGCCACACGGAAGCACGTAGATCCGCTTACTGCAGCGGTGTGGGCACATGACATGGTCGAGGAAGCGGCCGCGGTCAGCAGGCTCTCGGTCCGGTGTCTGAATCATCATGCGACACTATTCGTCCGAGCAACGTCCCACTAGCTGTGCCCCCGGCAGGCTGGACTGGTCGCCAAGGCCGCTGCCGCGACAAGCAACATGCTGCCGAAAGAGTAACCTTGTCGCAGTTCCTCTTCGCGAACACCGTCGCCTCCATCTTCAGGAATCAGGACACGTGCGGCAACCGCCGATGAGCTTCAGTTGAGCTCGTTCCATCGGTTACTGCTGTTGCTTAAGACCCTCGACGGCGACAGCAACAGGAGCTCGCCCGATGATAGGGATGACTCTGCCGACCGAGGCACGAAACAACCTAATACACGAGGGATTGTGACTGATAGACTGTGGTCCACAGGTTCAGCCCGGACCGCGCGAAGGAAGGGGAGCAGGCGCACTGCATGACCTCCGCAGCGTGCAACGGTCCTTGTCAACTAGTCAAGCAGTTATATGTTGAAGGTTTGTAGGCTGGGCGCTCCATGCTGGAATCGCAAGTCACACGAATGCACAAGATGTCACGAGACGCGGCATCCAGGACCAGGGGCACCAAAGAAAGCAGGCGAGCAAAATTATGGAAGGTCGTTGCGCTTACGGCGTCGCAGTCGTCGTGCATCTGTGCAAGGCCCTCGAAAGCTATATCGGACTGGCGGACGGCGCCGGCAAAGTCTGCGCCCCCACGGCCGCACTTGCTTTTCTGCGGCCGTGCTCGCTCTATGTAGAGCGTTGAGCTGCGTCCAGGACCGCGAGCATTGAAGAAAGCAGGCGGCGAAAGCACAGAAGGCTGTCACGCTTGCGTGCATACTCGCTCACTGGTGCAAGGCCCTCGAAAGATGACTCGGACTGGCAGACAGCGCCGGCAAGGTCAGTGCCTCAGCAGCCGCGCTCGCGTTGTCTAGGGCATCACGTTTTAAGGACAGCAGGCAAAGAACGCAACGCTGATCGCCCTCACCAACGAGGGCGCCCCTGCGTGGGACGCGTGAGATCGGTCGGCTGTCCTTTCGGGGCGACGGCGGCTCGCGGCACCGTGCACTGTCGTCTGTGTTCTGAAGGGCATCTAGAGTACGGTTGTTATCGGAGACAGGGTGGAGCCATTCTGCGCGTCCTGCTTGGCCTAGAGGGTGAGCGCTTGGCTCTGGCGTTCGAGTACATGAGCAAAGTGATCGGAGAAGGCTTGCTGGAGGAATTTCGACGGGCACGCGAGAAGGCCTCACTGGAACGGCGGACGAAGATGACGACTGCGAGGGCCTCCGCACGAGGCCGGGCAATATTCAGACTCGTGACCACAAGACTAATCAGACAAAACAGGCAAGAAGTCGACAGACGCAGGGGTGGCGTCCAATGCATCAGAGGCAGGTAGGGTTCACGCTAACAGCCGAATGAATGTTACCTGCGTCAGGACGACGGTCCGGCGAATATCGATGGCGTCAGGACGGGAATATAAGTATCCCTGAATTTGAAACCTTGTTAAACTCTTAAGGCTGAGGATGCGGAGTGGTTCCAAGTCTTGCTTATCGGGGGGTAAGTGTTCGTAACGTTCACCAAATAAATGACAATTTGTCGTGGAATATGTGTCAGTGGAGTCGTGCTAACACAAAAAAGCGTGACACATTTTCGCGGAACATGTGTCACCAGAGTTCTGTTAGCGCCAAACACATGACATTTTTACCGCATAATATGTGTCAGTCGAGCTGTGCGAACACAAAAAACATGATACATTTTTTTCGCGGAATATGTGTCAGTAGAGCAGTATTAACACAAAAAAAACATGACAGCAAGACACCTCCGAACCCCGAAACCCCAACTTCCCGAAACGCCGTGTTCATGCCTCCCGGCGCGTGACGGACCCCGGTGGCCGTCGTGCTCGGAGCCGCGTCGTTCATCTGGCTAGGACGGCGGCCTCCGGGAGGGAGCAGACCAAAGGCTGGAGGCGCGCCGCTTTTTGCTTATCGCCAGACATCACCGCTTGGTATGGGCAGGACTCGTCCACTGCGGCCTACATGCAGGGGGCGCAACGGGGTGTGCTGCCCCTTCCGGGCTCATGGCATTAAGCTTGGTGCACACTCGGACCAGTGTCGCTTCTGCTCAGATGAGCAGCTCGTGCTCGGCATTCATAAAAAGAATGGGTGCCTGACACGGTCCTTGAAAAAGCTGCACGGCGACGTGCTGGAGCAAGGATTCCGGCGTATCGCGGCCGTGGCAGACGCCGAAGTCGCCGAGCGGTTCCGAGAACGACATGAAAAAGCTGTGCAAAAAAAGAGGAAAGCCAACGCGAAGGCGGCGGCTGGTTCTGCAGCCGTGGAGTCGACGGCCGATGCGTCCCAGACGCAGGGAGCTGCAAGACCGGAGTCGCAGCAGCAGCCAGGCCACTGATGCCGTAGTGAGTCATAGGGTTTCAGAATGCGCCATGCAGGTAACGAAGCATCAGAGCCAATGCCCAGCACCCCGGAGGCAAACGACAGAGGCCGCTACATGTGGGTGCGTCGGAGTGTGCTGACGATGCAATGCCTGAATGCTCCAGGATCTGAATCTCCGTGTGCAACCGAACACCATCCGGCGGAGGACTGCTCTGAGGGCCCGTCCACCGAAGGGAGGGCAAGTCACCCGACGGACGACGCCGACAACATGTGAGACCATGCTTGTCCGGCGCCGTGCACGATCTGGTGTTACCCACAATCTTCCATGAAAGCATTATGATCTTGTAGTCGGAAAATGAAGTACAACCCATCGCGGCACGCGGTGCGGACCCAGTCCCCGCAAGTGCCGGCGCGCAGCAGAGTCGAACATGTCATGTCGAGACGAAATGCGGCAGACGGCTTTTTCATTGCATCTGTGCGTGCTGGCATAGGTGTTGACCGACAGTTCGCTCCCCTCGCAGCATTGAGAACTCGTGACTTAGGGACTGGATTGTCTTAAGCTATCGATCCATCACCATGGGCGTGCTCTGTCTGCGATTGCTGGCAATCGTCTTACTCGGCTCTATCGCGCCGCCGCCTCAGCATGCCGTGTACGAGGAGGTCAAACTCCGACCGTGCTTCACAGGTGGGGTGGCAGGTCGAACAAGCGAGCTCGGCTGAGCAACGCCGCACCGTCAAGGCGCAGGGCGATGAGTCCGAGTCTGGGATGTATGTAACCAGTTGCGTGGCAGGCCACCACTGACGTCCACCGAGCGCCGCAACCTCTTGGAGGCATTGCGAACGATGGCCGCTTCCGAGGGACATCAGGCGCGCCTCAGACGATCTATACGCAGGGTCACGAGTAGTAATTATGACGCAATGCACCGACATAAGAAAGCGGACACCTCCTGATGGCTAAGATGGGTAACAGGGTTTCAGGACAGCTTCCAACACAAAGCACCAATAAGAGCTCACAAAATTGGATGAGAGATGTCGGAGTGTAGAGCTTAATTAGCGTGCAGGATGCCCGGCTGGAGCGACGCATCTGTGCCCTTGAGTCGGTCGCTCGGCATAGCACTGCTGAAAGTCGCCATTGTGCATTCTCGATTCGAGGTTAGAGGTACAAAGAGAGGGCGTCGCTTCGACCGAATCGACCCGGCCCGAGTCTTGTCCGGCTGCCGCCGTCAGCCAGGATGCAAGCCGAACGTAAGACGGAATAGCCGAGCAGCGTGTGTCATATCGCTTAGATTTCACTCAGGTCTTCCCTGACTGGTTCGGGTGCTTCGATGCAGGGAATTCCACTGTTTGCAGAAGCCCAGGAAGCCTGGCCAAAAGCCGGCGATGCCGTGATGGCGCCATCGGAGCAACTGAACGTGCCGCCAGACGGCAACTGCCTCTTCTCGGCAGTGCTCTGCGCCCGGCACGTTGAGAGACTGCGGGACCTGCCGCGGGACGACTTCGGGTTTGTTCTCGACCCACGGGCCGAAAGGTGGGTTGAGCCGCGCTGCGGGCGAGGTGCGTGCACACGTAACCGCAATGGCGGCCGAAGCCAACCGGCCCGATGTGGCGGCGTCTCTGATGGAAGGCGAGCTTCCAGAAGGCGCGGCGCTTCACTTCGTGGCCGAATGGCTGGGGCACGCTCTGTTGATTTCGACGAACTTCACGGAGGAGGCATACGTGTTTGGGGACGGGGCCATCGGAGTTCATGTACATCTAATGCAGCAAACGGGACCAGACGGCCGTACTGCGCCGCACTACCAGTTGCGGAATAGCTGGTTGCCTCAGCCTGGGTCCCTTCCTCTCATGGGGTCGTCGGACACGGAGGACACGGCTAGCGTCTACTCCTCTGAGTCCGACGAGTCGAATAATGACCGGCCTATGGCAGACTGAGGGAGGTTCGGCCGGATAATCAGTGGCATGGACTAGATTGCCTCGAGGCTGTTTCGTAATTTTGAGATACTAGCATATCTTTCTCGCACAATGTCAGGTGGCACGCGGAGCGGACCGAGTCCCCGCGCACACCATCCCAGCCGAAACAGGCATGAATGCGATTTTGAAGGACTCAAAACAGCCGCCGCGCGCCTCTTGCAGAGCAGAGTGTGGAGCATGTTCGCAGAGAGGACTAGGGGTATGCACCGTTGTCTGCATGGCAGGTGTATCATCTTGTTTACTGGCTCAACAGAGGGACGCTGGAACTTCGGTGCCCGTTCGTGTTTCAACCTACTTTTCTTGTCATGGGTGGCGGCAGCTGGGGCAAGAAGGGCGGCAAGTATGCTGGGAGCCAGACCGGCAAGGGCAGGTTCGGTTGGGATTCTACGGGCGGCGGCTGCAGGTCCGGATGGGACTCTGCGGGTGGCTGGAACTCGTGGCAGAACTCCGATTATCAAGAGTGGCCACAAACGTCGGGCAAAGGAGACGGCAAATCCAAGGGGTCGAAACACGGACAGGAGGCAGAGCCGCAGGACTATGTTCGGCGCCTGGAAGGTCGCTACGCCTTCGCGAAGTCAGTACTCCGCCCTTACAGCGATTCCCAAGGAGCGGTCGTATACGGCCCCACCTCCGAAGGCCACGTCTGCTTTGAGAAGAGTCATCTGCGCACGATCCTGGATCGGGGAAATTCCGAACTCATTCGGCGGCCGGCAGTGGGTCTTTCAACGACGGCCAGCAGCGTCACGGCACTCGCAACACTTCTGGAGGAAGCCGAGGAGTCGCACAATCCCGTGGCTCTAGGTTGGAGTGCAATGCAGCAAGTGCGAGGCATCCTGGGCGCAGACAACGCAGAGGACTTCCGCGCCGCCTGTCGGGCGCTCAGCGGCGACAAGTCTGCAAAAAACATGGGTCACAAACTCGAGGGGCATGTGAAAGCCTGGTTGGAGTTTCTTCGTGCAAACAAGAACAGCCTCGCCAGTCAGCTAGCAGCCGTCGCGGACATGTCGTCCAGACTGTACTTGGGTTCAGTGCAGCTGCTGGAGTGTGTCACTATGTCCAATGCTTTGCAGAACTGGGCAGAGAAGATACCGATGACGCACGCCAATCAGGCAGCGCTACAGTCTTGGCAGCGAAATCCCAAGGACGTGAGGAAAGCTTGGAAGTTCCTCGTTGCATCAGTGGACAGTCGTAAACAGGAAGAGCGCTTTCGGGCCTCGAGTGGTTGGGGCGGCGACTCGGATGAAGACGAGGCCGTGCCATGGGATGCGCGGCCTGCCAGGCGAGCCAGAGTTGATACATCCTCCTCCGGAGCCTCTTCCAGTGTGTCTCGCAAGAAGGCCTCGAAGCCAAGCAAGAAGCACAAGAAAGAAGGGAAGCGCAAGCTTGGAGATGTCGAGAAAAGCTCGTCGGAGCGCCGCGGGCGCAAGAGGAGGCATCGCGAGGAGGACTCCGAGTCGGACGAGATCGAATCCAAGAAGCCAGCGACCGCCGGGCCAGCAAAGAAGAGCAAGCCTGGAGTCGAGATAAGCTCGGGGGCGCGCCGTGGGAGCGCGAGGAAGCATCGCGAGGAGGGCTCCGAGTCGGCGAAGAAGGAATCCAAGAAGCCAGCGACTGCCAGGCCCGAGCACGTGCCAACGGCAGGGGCCAGCACGAGGCGCGCGGACGAGAAGCCCCTCTGTGCTGGCTCTGCAGACGACGCACTTGCAGAGAACGAGGGCAATGCCGAGATGGCGAATGCCGCATCGACCGCGCATACAGCCTCGGCCGGCGAGGAAATGAGCGAGTTCGAAGAGAAGTGAGAGCTGTCGGCGCACGATTGCGTATGAGTGGATAGCTTCGACACAGGCATATTTGAGGATTAACATGAAAAAGTCATTATAGCATCAGACCATTGAGGGTGCCGTCGTGACCGTGTCGATTCCAAGCTTCGAATCTAGCGTCAAGTCGGAAAGCTGATAGCACCAACGCTGTCGCAGCTGTTGAGATCCGCGGCGCGGACGAAGTCCCCGCGTATCGCAGCCGCGACCCACGACGGCGACACAGCATCTACATCTGTGCAGCAAGAGTCCGTGTTGTGGTAGCTGCCTCGACATGTGTATATGTTGGCATCTCGGACGCGGCGAATACAGCAGCATGCGCATGTTTGCACATCCACGAGGTGAGTCCGCAGACGTTTACCTTCTCATTTCGGGGTTCATTTCTGCCTCGGACGCATTGCGGCGCAGGCAAACAGTGATGCTTGATCGAGTGGCTGCGTTAGAACATCCCGGCAGGTCTGACTATGCTGATGTGCTTGACCGCATTGCTTCTTGTCTTAGGGCACCGGCCTCGGTTGGACGATGTTCCAGCGTTCTGCTAGTTCAGCCAACCACTTAGGTCGGCAGGCCCGTCCAGAAAACGGGCAAGGCCGGAGACTCGGAAGGTCGCAGTCGCATAGCGACAGTTATGTGGAGGCACGTCGACGCAGCAGGAGAGTCGGCCCGGACACTAAGCGAGAATTTCCTGAGTAGCAATACTAGCAGTAGTAGAAATAATAGCAGGACTAGAAACCAGCGTGTCCAACTAACATGCATGTTTTTTGCCTTCGCAAATGAAACGTATGTCTTTAAGTGGCAACCTGATTTTGTCTTAGAACCGCTGTGTCCGACTAGCATCCTTGTCCTTGCCTCGGCAAGTGAAAGCAGCGTATCCAACTAGCGTCCTCGACTTTGCCCTGGCAGACGCACACGTGCAAGACGTATCTAGACGCCTTTCGTAGAATCTTCAGGTCGGTCTTTCCGGCGGAAGCCCCTTGGGACACCACGCCTGCGACTCGCGCGATCGGGAACGTCGCGCCCGCGTCTCAGGCGGTTGGAACGAACGCTCACTATTGCACTGTTGTCCTGGACAGCACCGATTAACCGCTATGTGCTAGAGTAGAAATGGTTGCTGGCACGCCTGCCATCAGAAAGCGACGAGGTCTGCTTTGGAGAATGCGGAGATCTGTGAAGAATGCGTGCCGAACGAGGGAGGAGGCCTGCGTGTAGTGACTGTATGGGAACCACAAACTCCCGTCACGCGGCAGGTGGATACTCTCTCTGTGTGGTCCGCGCCTTGGCAGCGGCCAAGCAGGCCGGAGACGGATCTTTTCAACGCCGTTGTGACGAACTTCTGGCAGTCTTCGGACCGGATATGGCATCGATGTACATGCAACAGCTGGACGATCTGGAAAATGAACCAGGACGGCCGATCGTGCATAATGCGAACGGGTCAATCCCTGCAGTCGTTCATGGCACTGACTCGGATGGCTTTGCCACCGAGACAAGGAGCGCCAAGGCTGCAGAGGCTTACGCCGACACTCGCTTCGCACTGAAGGTTGGTGCGCCGTACATCGACCAGATATTAGACGGCAGCAAGCAGATCGAAATCCGAAGTGGTCCATGTGCGCATATGGAAAGAATTACTCTCATAGAGGTAGGGTCGAAACTCATCAAAGGACGTGTGACCATTCGGCGATCGCGACACATGACGACATCTGAGAAGCAGCAACATGCCTCGGTACTGAGCAAGCTGGGATACCAGAATCCGTGGGCCTGGGAGTTGCAGGACCCCGAAGTCGTCGATCCTCCTATCGCGGTGCCAGACGCTGTCGGCAACAACATCGTCACCTGGGTCCCGCGCGTGCGATGGGAGAAGTGGGAGCGGGGTCAAGCGATGACGCCTTGCCCTCGCCAGGCTAAGACGCGTAATCCTGGTCACTCATTGGCCCAGAAATGGCGTGAGCAACTCGAAAGCCGCAGACTCCAGGAAAAGCTATCTACACCTCGACGAATTTCCTATAGCCAGCAGCGAGGGCGTGAGACGGGACGGTTGCGACGGAAACTGCCAGCTGTATACGGGGCCGATGGGCGCCCAGACGCAGAATGGATGTCGTCGCTCGCTATGGCGCTTCAACAGTGGTGCCAGTACAAGTCCTGGAGGGCATGCTCGATATGTGGGCGCATGCAACAGCAACGCTACATGGCGCAGCACGGTCGCAACAGCGATAGGACGGAGACCACTGCCCCGCCTTGTGGATTCTGTCGCAGTGAGGGAAAATTAGGGTATCGGTCGCCAAGGCCGGCGGAGGTCCCGAAGTCTTTGCGGAAGCTGACGGAACGTTGCAGAGATGCGCTGAGGCCATTCGACATCTACAGAGGTCAGGAAAGTCGAGCACCGCAAGGTTATTTCGTGCACGCGGACATGATTCGGTTTGCTTTTAAGACACACTCGGTGGAGCAGCAAATTGCCAACTTGCCGAGTCGGAAAGAAAGGCGCCGTGCGAGGCGTGCTTTCCGCTGGCTCATGCAGCAAGACACCTCGGCTTACCGAGACTTTGTGGACTTACATCGCGCTTTCCTGCAGCGTAGAGACACAGAGGCAACATCCGAGGCGGCGATGCCAAGAACCGCCAGGCTGCCGGTTTCCTTCCTGGAGACAGTCGGACTGGAGTGCGCAGTATGGCCTGACTTGTATTGGCGGACGAACATGACGGAAACATTTGCGCGTTCACAGGACGTGCGGCGGCAGCACGAGACCACAGGTGCTGCAGGGGAGCAGGGTGAAAATACAGACGAGGAAAACGCACAGAGTCGAGAGCGTCACAGCGCAAAGGCTAGCTTTTTGGCCAAAGCCCTGGGACCGCTGCTAGGTTACAGCGCAGACCGCGCATTAGTGCACTACGTGTACGACTTATGGTTATGGAGTAGTATTGGAGGCGCGAGAAATGCGGCGAACCTCGGCGTTCGCGAAGCCCTGGCCTCGAAATCATTCAGTCCGGAGTTTTGGCGCCGGAACCACGCCGCTCTTGTCGATCTGCAGCGGCAACAAGGTCTACCGTCACTGTTCATAACAGTGGCTCCATTCGAACCCAGTTTTCCTTACCACGTCTGGATCCAGGACGAGCTCGAAAAACACCTGCGCACGCGGACCAACGTGCCACTCGCCGAGACGCTCCACATTGCCCATGTATTGACGCAGATCGTAAAAGGATTTCTGTGTGGTCACGGCGACGGCAAGCAGTCGAGCAAGGAACGCCGAGGAGGCTATCTCCTCGCAGGCGGCCCGAGCTCCGGCTGCGTGCGCGCCTGGGTGGGGCGCCTAGAGTTCCAGGACGGGAAGCGTCTCAGACACAACCACGGCAGACAACAGGCATACCATGGTAGCGGGCGTGTCCATCTGCATTGTTTGGTTTGGCTGCAACGAGCTGCCAGCCTGGACCTTCCTTCCAAAGTCCGTGCAGATATCCCGAAGGAAGAAGCGGAACCGGAGCTTCGATGCCTCGTCAGGGATTCTCAGCTTGACTGGCACGACAGTGGCTGGCCATTGCGAGAGGAACCGTCAGAGTACGAAAAGGTCTCCAAGCTCTTGCGATTAAGACATCCGCAGGATGCATTCGATCAGCATTGCCGAGCTTACTTCCCAGATCTCCTGCAGAGCTTGCGGTGTCACATGGACGTCCAAGCGTCCGATGGCCGCAGCCTCGTGTTGAAATACTGCTGCAGCAACTCGCTAGCAGAAACTTTTATGGAAGTAATATTTTCTTTGGCAATAAATCGACTGAATATACTTCCGCGAACTAGGTCAACTGCAGCCTAGGTTATCTTCCAAAGTTTAGTGACTCCTTCGCAAGCGAGTTACTCTCGAACGAGGCTTCGACTTTCGCGCTGACCAGGCGGATATTGTGTGAGTACCACCCGTTGGAACCCGAGATGGTCTGTCAACTGGCCGGCGCGCAGGTGCCACAGTTCTTCTGCAGTGGAGTTGTTCGCAAGTTCGTGGTACCTGTGCCATGGGGCAAACCGGAACTTCCGAGGATAGTCGACCTCTACCAGAAATGTTCCTGGAGAACAAAGGATATGAGTCTGCTGGATTATTTGCGAAAGACGAACAACAAAGGAGGCATTCAGCAGCGGTATGCGAGAAAGCATAAGCGTGCAGGAGTCAAGCAGCCCCTCGAAGACTGGATCAATGAAGTTCCAGCGGACGGAAGCGTTCTGGTGGCCCTTGTGACGTACTCGAGGTACAACGACAAGTTTTTCGGCCAGTGGTTGCTGCTGCATTTCCCATTTCGACAGTTGGAAGAGCTTTGGGACGAGCGTGTCCAGAGAGTCCCCGCGAGTCTGCGATTCCTGACGCTGTGTCTACTGAAAGCTCCGACATATTGGCGGGATTTGCGGAACTTAGAAGCAGACCTGGAGTTAGAAGCACAGTCACAGTTCTACGTCCAAAACCTCCTCGCGATGGTCGCCGCGCGAATTGAACTTGCGGATGCCTACTTGAGTGGTGAGATTTCTGTACGGGACTTTCCTAACGAAGTCTCCGTCTTGGGTGGCAGCCTGGCGGATACTGGCGTCGATCTAGCAGCAGACCAGCTTGGTGTTCTGGCACGCCTCCGAAAGAACGTAGGCGTAGCCCTAGAAGCGAGGCCCGGTCAGTCAAATAATTCGTGACAGGTTTATTCTAATATCGGTATAGACTGTTTGGGTTTACCGATACAGGTGGCCCGAGGAAGTGGACCACGTGACGCCGTGGATTCGCTGGATGGAACAGGACACGGTCGTGAATGAAGCACTGGCAGTACTCGGCCCTGCTGGAAGTGGAAAAAGCACGGCCGTCGAGGTGGCAGCCCGTGAGGCCATGCGGCAGGGAGCCCGCGTCGGCATAGCGTGTCCTACAGGAATGCTGGCATCACGCTATAGACATCGATTCCCGGATGCAGATGTCGATACAATCCATGGTATGTTTGCTTTACATCGTGCGGAGTCGGACACATTGGACCTGATGATGTCGTACGACCTAGTGGTTATCGACGAAGTCGGCCAATTGTCCGTGTCTATTTTCGAAAGACTGATGAGACTGTGGTATGCAGCCATGCGCCGTCCAGCCCTCTGCTTCGTAGGTGATTTTGCGCAACTGCGCAGCATCGAAGGGACGAATGCAAGGCAGAGTCCATGGTGGCGCCAAGTGAAGCGTATGCATCTGAGGACCATGCGAAGGTGCAAATGCAAATTGCTGCAGTGGAAGTTGGAGCTACTGCGGCATGCTAGACCGACCAGGCAACAGTTGCGCGACATCTTGCGAGGCCATCGTGCACCAGTGTATCGTCCAGACGGGCATGCGACCATACCGACGTTGGTTGAGATCGAGCAGATCATGGCGGAGGCCAGGTCAGCCGGACGCAGAGTGCTGTTCGTCGCGCTGAGCCGACGGGGTGCAGATCACTTGAATAGGCTGGCTCTTTTGGCTCTCTTCTGGCAAAGCACGCCACTGACACGCCTCCCTTGTGATCCAGACGCCAACTTGAATAACTTCCAAGGGCGACAGCAGGTGGCAGCGGAACCAACGGAGATGGCAATTTTCCGCGGCATGCGAGTACTCCTCACCGTCAACGAGGATAAAGCACATGGCTTTGTTAATGGCATGCTCGGAGTCGTTCGTCGAGTTCGACGCAATGCCGTGGAAGTCCTGACTGACGCAGGCGAGGTGCTTGCCGTGCATCCAGTCACGCGAGAAGTCGAGATTGCCGGCGGCGAGACGCGCAGAGTAACATACTACCCTATGAGGGCAGGATATGCGACAACGCTGTATAAAGTACAGGGCAGCACGTTGGAGAGCATTGTTGTGTGGTTCGATGTACCTTTTGTAGAGGCTGCTGCTTACGTGGCACTGTCACGTGTACAGTTTGACTCGCAGTGGTCCTTCGTAGGTGACGTCATCACACAACACTGCGTGCCGGCAAGGACGGACTAAATTATGATTCCTGCAGACGGCGCGGACCTGCGTCCCCGTCTGAAGTTGAGAGAAACGTCCGAGATTATTATGTGGTTCGATGTACTTTTTGTAGACGCTGCTTACGTAGCAATGTCACATGTGCAGTTTGACTCGCAGTGGTCCTTCGTAGGTGACGTCACCACAGAACACTGTGTGCCGGCAAGGGCGGACCAAATTATGACTCCTGCAGACGGCGCGGACCTGCGTCCCCGTCACAAGCTGAGAGAAGGAACCAAAGACGATTCGAAAAGGGTCTTGGGTTTGATCCGAGAGTCCAGCTCGGGCAATGACTCAATTTGGAAAAGAATCCCAAATCCCAACAACGGCAATTCGACCTGGAAAATCCGCCTGAAAGCAGAGGGGGACGGATTCGATCCAAGAATCCGGTTCGGCTGATCCCAAAGTTTAGATCAGACACCCAAACCCGGGTCTGACAATTTTGACCCGAAAAGCATCCCGAGTTTCAACCCTGAAATCATGGAGGGGGTGCAGAATACGGTTCCGGCACTTACCTTCAATTTGGACTATAGTCTCAAATCCAAACAACAGCGGTTTCGACCTCGAAAAATTGTTCAGGCATGAAAACTTAGATTTAGATAGCCGCCTAATCCGAAAGTTTCGATAAGGAAAACGAGTTTTGGAACCCTCTGGCGATCCCGAAAATTTTGACTCGAAAAGTATGACCAGAATCCCACATGTCCAAGTTTCGACTCTGAAAGCAGGTTTTGATGTGGAAACTGGTTTAGGCATGAAAAATTTGGTTTGGGTTTCGCCTTTTAAACACGACTAGAATCCCAAATCTTAAAAAACAGATTTCGATATGGAAATTAGTTTAGGCATGGAAAATTTTGGTTTAGATTTTCGCCTTTAATTACGACTAGAATCCCAACTTCTAAAAAAAGGATTTCGATATGAAAATCCTAATCCGAAAGTTTCGACACGAAAACGAGTTTTGGAACCTTCCGGCGATCAGGAGAAGGCGCAGCACACAACTCGACCTGAAAACTGGCACAGGTTGGTTTGGATTTTCGCCTTTTAATTACGACTAGAATTCCAAATTCTAAAAAAACACATTTCGATGTGGAAATCCTAATCCGAAAGATTCGACACGGAAAACGAGTTTTGGAACCTTCCGGCGATCCGGAGAAGGCGCATTCGGCTTACTGAATTCTGCTTATAAAAAGTACATTTTGATCAGGGCCGGGTGCCCAGGTCGAGGCACCCCTGTTTCTCCTTTGCGTCTGCTCCAAAGCACGCAATTCGACCTGAAAACTGGCACAGGCTGATTCCAAGTTTAGATCAGACACCCAACCCCGGATCCGACAGTTTCGACCCGAAAAGCATCCCAAGTTTCGACCCTGATTCGACTAGAATCCCAAATTCTAAAAAAAATATATTTCGATGTGGAAATCCTAATCCGAAAGTTTCGCTACGGAAAACGAGTTTCGGAACCTTCCGGCGATCCGGAGAAGCGGATTTGGCTTACTAAATTCTGCTTATAAAAAATACATTTTGATCAGGGCCGGGTGCCCAGGGCGAGGTTCCCCTCTTCGTTCGTTTGCGCCTGCTCCAAAGCATCAATTCGACCTGAAAACTGGTGCAGGCTGATCGCAAAGTTTAGATCAGACACCCAAACCCGGATCCGACAGTTTCGAGCCGAAAAGCATCCCAAGTTTCGACCCTGAAAGCATGGAGGGGGGCGCGGGAGCTCGATCCGAGAATCCGATTCGGGTAATTACCTTTAATTTGGACTATAATCTCAAATCCAAACAACGGCGGTTTCGACCTCGAAAAATTGTTCAGGCATGAAAATTTTGGTTTGGATTTCCGCCTTTTAAACACGATTAAAATCCCAAATCCCAAAAAACAGATTAAACAGATTAAACACGACTAGAATCCCGAATCCTAAAAAACAGATTTCGATGTGGAAATTGGTTTAGGCATGAAAAATTTGGTTTGGATTTCGCCTTTTAAACACGACTAGCATCCCAAATCCTAAAACAGATTTCGATATGGAAATTGGTTTGGGCATGAAAAATTTGGTTTGGATTTCCGCCTTCTAAATACGAGTAGAATCCTAAATCTTAAAAATCAGATTTCGAGGTGGAAATTGGTTTAGGCATGGAAAATTTTGGTTTGGATTTCCGCCTTCTAAACACGACTAGAATCCCAAATCCGAAAAAAACAGATTTCGATATGGAAATTGGTTCAGACATGAAAATTTTGGTCTGGATTTCCGCCTTCTAAATACGAGTATAATCCCAAATCCTAAAAACAGGTTTCGACACGAAGTACCGAGACCCGAGGTTTTAGGGTAACTATTATATTATAATATAGAATGTCGGTCATGTACATGGAGTCCGACATTCTCTCGGACGAATTCGGATTGAATGTCCTGTCGTCCTCGGCCACCAAGTACTAGCGATGGCACGCACTGGAATCTATACGGAGTGTAGTATTGCACACTTGTGACGAATGTTCGACATGACACCGTACAAAGTGGTATACCAGCCGGGGTCACTCCTCTAACGCCTCAAGGCGTTAGAGAGACGTGCCGGTGAGTTTAGGGTTTAGGGTTTAGGGTTTAGGGTTTAGGGTTTAGGGTTTAGGGTTTAGGGTTTAGGGTTTAGGGTTTAGGGTTTAGGGTTTAGGGTTTAGGGTTTAGGGTTTAGGGTTTAGGGTGGGTTTAGGGTTTAGGGTTTAGGGTTTGGGTTAGGGTTTTAGGGTAGGGTTTTAGGGTTTAGGGGGGGTTTTAGGGTTTTAGGGTTTAGGGTTTTAGGGTTTAGGGTTTTTAGGGTTAGGGGTTAGGTTTAGGGTTTAGGGTTTAGGGTTTAGGGTTTAGGGTTTAGGGTTTAGGGTTTAGGGTTTAGGGTTTAGGGTTTAGGGTTTAGGGTTTAGGGCGTCTCGAACAAAGACCTCGCGGGGCGAGCGCGCGGCACCTGCGCACATCTTTCGAGTTTGAAAAGTCGGCCGTTCGGGCAATCGCAGGGTGGCCTGTGTGATCGGGGCCGCGTGACCGCCCCGAGATGACGCCCTCCCGCGCCGCTCGAGGGCGGCTCCCACCCTCTCTTCGCTCCGCCCTTTTTCGTTAAGCCAAGCCACCCTTTTTTTTTTTTCTTCTCTTCTCTTTCTTTCTTCCTCTGTCAGGTTCGACTCACCCTTTTCTTTCTTGCTGAAAATCGCTCTTCGCAGGAAATCGCTTTATGGGCAACATATGCCTAAGACATTTGCACTATGGACAGCAATCCTTGATTTGCTGAGAACACTGGCGGACCGTGAACTTCTAAAAAAAAACGCAGTATTACAGGCCGTCTTGCACGGTTGGGGGTTGTACAGGTTTTAGCACGGGGCTAATTCCGACAGTTTCGATCCGGAAGCCTAAATCCGGTATTTGGGAACTTGGATCTGGAAACCCAAAGCTGGGTCCGAGAGTTTCGACCCGAAACCGCTGTCCGAATCCGAAAGTTTCAACCCGAAACCCGAGGTTTAACCCGAAACCGGCACTCGAATCCGAAAGTTTCAACCTGAAATTAAGACAGGTTTTAGCAGGAGCTAATTCCGACAGTTTCGACCCGGAAGCCAAAATCCGGGAATTTGGGAATTCGATCTGGAAACCCAAAGCTGGCTCCGATAGTTTCGACCCGAGTTTCGATCCGGAAGCCTAAATCTGGGACTTGGGAATTTCGATCTGGAAACCCAAAGCTGGGTCCGATAGTTTCGACCCGAAACCGGTGTCCGAATCCGAAAATTTCAACCCGAAACCCTAGGTTTCGACCCGGCATCCTAATCCGAAATTTTCGACACGGAAAACGAGTTTTGGAACCTTCCTGCGATCCGGAGAAGGCTGATTTGGCTTACTGAATTTTGCTTTTCAAAAGTGCATTTTGATCTGGGCCAAGTGCCCAGGTCGAGGCACCCCTCTTTCTTCGTTTGCGTCTGCTCAATCCGAAAATTTCAACCCGAAACAAATACAGGTTTTAAAAGGGGGCTAATTCCGACAGTTTCGATCCGGAAGCCTAAATCCGGGACTTGGGAATTTCGATCTGGAAACCCAAAGCTGGGTCCGATAGTTTCGACCCGAAACCGGTGTCCGAATCCGAAAATTTCAACCCGAAACCCTAGGTTTCGACCCGGCATCCTAATCCGACATTTTCGACACGGAAAACGAGTTTTGGAACCTTCCTGTGATCCGGAGAAGGCTGATTTGGCTTACTGAATTTTGCTTATAAAAAGTGCATTTTGATCTGGGCCAAGTGCCCAGGTCGAGGCACCCCTCTTTCTTCGTTTGCGTCTGCTCAATCCGAAAGTTTCAACCTGAAACTAATACAGGTTTTAAAAGGGGGCTAATTCCGACAGTTTCGATCCGGAAGCCTAAATCCGGGACTTGGCAATTTCGATCTGGAAACCCAAAGCTGGGTCCGATAGTTTCGACCCGAAACCGGTGTCCGAATCCGAAAATTTCAACCCGAAACCCTAGGTTTCGACCCGGCATCCTAATCCGACATTTTCGACACGGAAAACGAGTTTTGGAACCTTCCTGCGATCCGGAGAAGGCTGATTTGGCTTACTGAATTTTGCTTATAAAAAGTGCATTTTGATCTGGGCCAAGTGCCCAGGTCGAGGCACCCCTCTTTCTTCGTTTGCGTCTGCTCAATCCGAAAGTTTCAACCTGAAACGGGTTTCGATGTGGAAACTGGTTTAGGCATGGAAAATTTTGGTTTGGATTTCCGCCTTCTAAATAGGAGTAGAACCCCAAATCCTAAAAAACAGGTTTCGACACGAAGTACCGAGACCCGATCCGACAGTTTCGACCCGAAACGCCCTCTAAATTAGACTAGAATCCCAAATCCTAAAAAACAGGTTTCGATGCGGGAATTGGTTTAGGCATGGAAAATTTTGGTTTGGATTTCCGCCTTGTAAATACGAGTAGAATGCCAAATCCGAAAAAAACGGGTTTCGATGTGGAAATTGGTTTAGGTATGGAAAATTTTGGTTTGGATTTCCGCCTTCTAAATACGAGTAGAATCCCAAATCCGAAAAAACAGGTTTCGATGTGGAAATTGGTTTAGGCATGGAAAATTTTGGTTTGGATTTCCGCCTTCTAAATACGAGTAAAATCCCAAATCCTAAAAAACAGGTTTCGACACGAAGTACAGAGACCCGAGGTTTTAGGGATACTATTCTATTATAATATAGAATGTCGGTCATGTACATGGAGTCCGACATTCTCTCGGACGAATTCGGATTGAAAGTCCTGTCGTCCTCGGCCACCAAGTACTAGCGATGGCACGCACTGGAATCTATACGGAGTGTAGTATTGCACACTTGTGACGAATGTTCGACATGACACCGTACAAAGTGGTATACCAGCCGGGGTCACTCCTCTAACGCCTCAAGGCGTTAGAGAGACGTGCCGGTGAGTTTAGGGTTTAGGGTTTAGGGCGTCTCGAACAAAGACCTCGCGGGGCGAGCGCGCGGCACCTGCGCACATCTTTCGAGTTTGAAAAGTCGGCCGTTCGGGCAATCGCAGGGTGGCCTGTGTGATCGGGGCCGCGTGACCGCCCCGAGATGACGCCCTCCCGCGCCGCTCGAGGGCGGCTCCCACCCTCTCTTCGCTCCGCCCTTTTTCGTTAAGCCAAGCCACCCTTTTTTTTTTTTCTTCTCTTCTCTTTCTTTCTTCCTCTGTCAGGTTCGACTCACCCTTTTCTTTCTTGCTGAAAATCGCTCTTCGCAGGAAATCGCTTTATGGGCAACATATGCCTAAGACATTTGCACTATGGACAGCAGTCCTTGATTTGCTGAGAACACTGGCGGACCGTGAACTTCTAAAAAAAACACGCAGTATTACAGGCCGTCTTGCACGGTTGGGGGTTGTACAGGTTTTAGCACGGGGCTACTTCCGACAGTTTCGATCCGGAAGCCTAAATCCGGTATTTGGGAACTTGGATCTGGAAACCCAAAGCTGGGTCCGAGAGTTTCGACCCGAAACCGCTGTCCGAATCCGAAAGTTTCAACCCGAAACCCGAGGTTTAACCCGAAACCGGCACTCGAATCCGAAAGTTTCAACCTGAAATTAAGACAGGTTTTAGCAGGAGCTAATTCCGACAGTTTCGACCCGGAAGCCTAAATCCGGGAATTTGGGAATTCGATCTGGAAACCCACCGATAGTTTCGACCCGAGTTTCGATCCGGAAGCCTAAATCTGGGACTTGGGAATTACGATCTGGAAACCCAAAGCTGGGTCCGATAGTTTCGACCCGAAACCGGTGTCCGAATCCGAAAATTTCAACCCGAAACCCTAGATTTTTTGGCTTACTGAATTTTGCTTTTCAAAAGTGCATTTTGATCTGGGCCAAGTGCCCAGGTCGAGGCACCCCTCTTTCTTCGTTTGCGTCTGCTCAATCCGAAAGTTTCAACCTGAAACTAATACAGGTTTTAAAAGGGGGCTAATTCCGACAGTTTCGATCCGGAAGCCTAAATCCGGGACTTGGGAATTTCGATCTGGAAACCCAAAGCTGGGTCCTATAGTTTCGACCCGAAACCGGTGTCCGAATCCGAAAATTTCAACCCGAAACCCTAGGTTTCGACCCGGCATCCTAATCCGAAATTTTCGACACGGAAAACGAGTTTTGGAACCTTCCTGCGATCCGGAGAAGGCTGATTTGGCTTACTGAATTTTGCTTACAAAAAGTGCATTTTGATCTGGGCCAAGTGCCCAGGTCGAGGCACCCCTCTTTCTTCGTTTGCGTCTGCTCAATCCGAAAGTTTCAACCTGAAACTAATACAGGTTTTAAAAGGGGGCTAATTCCGACAGTTTCGATCCGGAAGCCTAAATCCGGGACTTGGGAATTTCGATCTGGAAACCCAAAGCTGGGTCCGATAGTTTCGACCCGAAACCGGTGTCCGAATCCGAAAATTTCAACCCGAAACCCTAGGTTTCGACCCGGCATCCTAATCCGAAATTTTCGACACGGAAAACGAGTTTTGGAACCTTCCTGCGATCCGGAGAAGGCTGATTTGGCTTACTGAATTTTGCTTTTCAAAAGTGCATTTTGATCTGGGCCAAGTGCCCAGGTCGAGGCACCCCTCTTTCTTCGTTTGCGTCTGCTCAATCCGAAAGTTTCAACCTGAAACGGGTTTCGATGTGGAAACTGGTTTAGGCATGGAAAATTTTGGTTTGGATTTCCGCCTTCTAAATAGGAGTAGAACCCCAAATCCTAAAAAACAGGTTTCGACACGAAGTACCGAGACCCGATCCGACAGTTTCGACCCGAAACGCCCTCTAAATTAGACTAGAATCCCAAATCCTAAAAAACAGGTTTCGATGCGGAAATTGGTTTAGGCATGGAAATTTTGGTTTGGATTTCCGCCTTGTAAATACGAGTAGAATGCCAAATCCGAAAAAACGGGTTTCGATGTGGAAATTGGTTTAGGTATGGAAAATTTTGGTTTGGATTTCCGCCTTCTAAATACGAGTAGAATCCCAAATCCGAAAAAACAGGTTTCGATGTGGAAATTGGTTTAGGCATGGAAAATTTTGGTTTGGATTTCCGCCTTCTAAATACGAGTAAAATCCCAAATCCTAAAAAACAGGTTTCGACACGAAGTACAGAGACCCGAGGTTTTAGGGATACTATTCTATTATAATATAGAATGTCGGTCATGTACATGGAGTCCGACATTCTCTCGGACGAATTCGGATTGAAAGTCCTGTCGTCCTCGGCCACCAAGTACTAGCGATGGCACGCACTGGAATCTATACGGAGTGTAGTATTGCACACTTGTGACGAATGTTCGACATGAC